>JAMQGT020013182.1:0-130830 GCA_024447675.2 Pterophyllum scalare | reverse complement strand
TGTGTTATGTCATATTTACTTCGTTCAGTTACGTATTGCTCAGGGTTGGTGTTAGTCATTTTTTGTCAGCATGTTCTGTGTGCCCATCTTTAATTTTTACTATATTGACAATATAATTTTGAGGGCACAGCAATAATAATAATGAATGCGTTTTACTTGTGGGACCTTCAAGACACTCAAGGTCACCTTACAGAATAAAGCAAACAATGTAATCAAAGAATCAGCCAAACTTTATTTATATATCAAACGTTTATTAAGTGCAGTTGGTGCGGTTCAAAGTGCTTCAAAGATGACTAACAAGATAATGGGATTTTTTTTTTAAAAAGCAATAAAATATGCAATAAAAGTTCAGACAAGATTTCAAATTAATAATTTAACATAAATCGCATTAAAATCTGAAATGGCTTACGGTAAAGAGTAAGACTGCATCTGCCATGATCCAGTTTAGTTTTTAGTCTGGTAGTTGAGTTCTGTATAATCTGCCATCATTCAATAGATTTTTTTTTCTTTTAAATTAAGGCAAGTAAAAAGGCTGGTGCACTGAGCATGAAAAAATAAAAGCATCTAAAGTGTCTTTAAGTGTTAAAATACAGCTTGCTTTTGTAACATTTCTAGGATGATAAAAACAAGGGTGAGGTCACTGAGGCAGTTAAACAATTATTTTGTATGGGTTTTCTCTTTGTAAATAATTTTTTCACACTAGAGTTTCAGTTCAGTATAATTCACATGTGATTTCTCAGATGGATGGATAAACAGAGTGGGTAAAATAAAATACACAAAACTTAATTTATGTACATCTATGCTTTGATTTCTCTGCTTTTGTGTGGATTGATGTTACCAACATCTGGCGAGAATTTCATGTCAAGAGCACCTTTAGAAAATGTATTTACTTAGAAAACTGGTGACCTGTTCAATACGTATGCGTGTATATTTGTAGTACAGCATTGTCATTTAAAAGACTTCCCTTGCAAACCGAAACTAGTTTTTACAGTACTTGATCTTATTTTGTTCTCTGGAGCTGATGTGTGTCCAGATGAGATGCTCAGTAATCTAGTCCATCCTCAAGAAGATAGCTGTCAACCTGCAGTAAAGCAAGAAAACAGAGTTTAATTTAATGGCCACAAAAATCATTTTATGCAAGAAAGAAACTTTCCATGCCTTTGAAATACTCGCGTGGTGAAGCTAGCAAATCAGATGCATTAGGTGTAATGCCACATATTCAAAGAATTCTGACCCTGTTTTATAAAGTTGTTGATGCCTTCTTTGGCATTTATCATGCAGTTTTCTTACAAATAAAATGTCATGTTGTGAAATTCAGGCCATCAAAGAAGTTTGTGGTTTAGTTTTAGTGACTGAAATTCTAACATTTTATTAGCTCCTTACTTACAGTGTTGGGGGCGATTACTCAAAAGCAATGCATTATACACATCTCTTTCTTCATAATGCAATGTGTTACTTATTACTGCCCATAAGTTCCCCATACTGGGACAAACTATCCCCAGCCCCGTTTACACCACACCATTTCCACTGGAAACTGTGCCGTTTTGATGTGTTTCAGCCTTCCATTTACACAGCAGCGTTTCAGAAACGATCTGCGTTTACACGGTGACTACGTGAAACGATGAAAACGATGTAGTTCCCATGCCAGGCCACAAGTTGGCATTGTTGTTTTCTTTGCGGAGCTTAAGTTTACGCAAGATGCGCATGCGTGGAGGGACATAGTAGGAAGCGCGGCAAATTGTTCATTATTTAACAAAATGGCCAATGTGAGCGGTTTTGTGTGGACTGACGATGAGTATTGAATCGACTTTTGCTGCACACAACACTGAATTACAAAACGGTAAAAACACAAGAAAAGCACAAGAAGCACTCGTGAATCTGCGGATTCTGATTGATATAGCGCCAAATCGCAACAAACAGTCGCCTCAAGGCCATAGTGCTACGAGCATGTCTGCTCATCACTGCCTTTGTTGCTTGCATACACTCAACCTTAATCACCAAATAATGCCCACAGCACCAATCCTCAAAAGATGTCGGCCACGCCACCATTTTTTCCCTCCTACACACAAAGACAGCAACTGACTAGTGCAAGTATGCAAGGAGAAAAAAAAACATGTTTGATTTTTTTCCTCCTCTCCACACATGGTGCAGATATTTAAAGAACCTTTGTATCACAAGTAACACCACAAGTAACATTTTACATTAGTGAATTAACCAAAAATGTAATTTGATTACAGTGTTACTTTGCAGTAAGTTACTTGATCTCACTGAACCTGACTAATAAGTCAAGTAACAAATATATGACCCATCCGGACATATCAAAGCTGCTTTACAGTGCTACAGGAAAATCAACAAACCTACCATCATGTCAAGGCCAGGATTCATTACAGGCATAGGATCGCTGTACAGATTAAAAAAAGAAAAAATTTATTTTTTGTTTTTACAGCAGAAAATATTAAAAGAAGATGTTCAAATATTTGCTGTGCAGAGCATTTTTGTTATTACAGTCTTACTGTGATTTAAAAGGATGCACTCTGCGAAGATATCCATCCACTGAAGGTGTTTCTGTGTGAACAGATGTGATTGGGTTCATTACAAAGTGTAGCTTACAGTAAACTGGATAATCTCAGCATCACTGAACATTAATTTTGTAAAAAATTATATTTACTAGTTTTAAAAATGTTATTTTTTTGTTGTTAAATATTGTCATGGGCAAAAAAAGAGAGAGAGCGATGATACCTTGGGATTTGTTGCATCTGAATAAAGTGTGTTTAGGTTTGTCAGGGTAAAGCATCACAAGAGGAACCCTGTAATCCCACTCAGATTCCAGGTAGAAGTGCTGAATGACTTGTGGCAGAGGTGTTGTCTGCAGCGCTTCCTTGGTGTAGGGCTCAGGTGTATACACATGAGCCTCTACAGAGCAAACACACACACACACACATATACACACACACATATACATATACACACACATACATACATACACATATATATATATATACACATATACATATACACACACATATGTATACATAAGCATAGACATACATATACATGAGCCTCAATGGCTTTCAGCTGCCAGTGAACAACACTACCTAATGTAAGCTTAGAAATGGAAACTACTAATTTAGTTTAGGGATCCTTGTCAGGTAATTTGTTTTTTCTTCTAGCTAATCATAACTAATGCTAATATGGCTACTAATACCAGTGGCAATCAATCAAGGCAAGCAGTGCTTGCCCAGTAAGGGGGAAAAATAGACATCAGTTAAAAATAAAGTGAAAGTGTTCCCTCTCCTTTTATCTCAGATAGCATTCTGTCATAAAGCTTCTTGCCTTGTCACACCTATCCTTTGCATTACTGTCATTTTGTCACCATGGTTGGCTATCGGTGATGTAAGCAGATCTGCCTCTACTGGAGTATGTCGCTGTTTTCAGTTTAGTGAGCTGAAGCTTTCTTGAGTTTCTGAACTGCTTGATGTCAAGGATTTAACCACTAAAGATAAAAGACTTCTGAGAAGGTTTTTAGTTTTCTCTAAACACACACACACACATAGAAACATACTCATCTCTTTATAGTCAACCCAGCTGAAGGTGATGGCTCCATCTTTGTTGCTCTCGCAGAAGTGAAGCAGAAAAGTTCCGGCCTGTTTTTCCTGCAGCAGTTGGGGTATTGTGTTTTTCCTCACGAATCCCATGATGTGTCTGAAATTCATAGACAGGAAATCAACAAAAAAGCTAACATGGAAGCAAATTGGCATAGAGTTCATCCACAGCATCGTGTTAACATACATGTTAATAATATAGAATTTTTCCACAAATTAAACATCTCAGCATAATTTTTTACAGTTTCATTTGGGTTCTGCATTATCATACAAACCTAGAAGAAAAAATAGAGGGAAAAAGAGCAAGAAGAGCTAGCCACCATAAACCAAAACCCAATCTCATTGGACCTTTACATGAATAGGGCTTCCGCTGGACCCCACGTAGGCTAAAAATAGATTTTTGAAGTCCTTGCACACCAGCAGGTATAATACCAAGTATTGTGACTGTTACGTCCCTTGGTATAACCTCCTGAAAAATCTGGTTTATGGCCTCATACACCTCATCCTAAAAGTTTTGTAGTTTAGGGCATGACCAAAGAATTTGTGTATGATTGGGCACCGCTGAGCCGCAGTTTCTCCAACACAAACTTGGTGGGTTAGGGTCTATTTTAGCAGCACTGTGTTTAATTTAAAGTCATTTTTCCTATATTTATGCCACGCACGCTTATGTTATGTGCAGGAGGTATGCCCAGTGTATCTGAATGTGAGGTCTGTTTACAGGTGTGTTAATATGCATCATGATTATGTTTGAACTCATGTGGTACCAATAAAAATAATAATAAGCTGGGCAAAGCAATGTGTCAAAAAACTGTTGCTTTCATTTTTACTTGAGGCTGTCTCCACAGTAAACTCCCATCCTGCTAAAATGTCCAACTTTACAGCAGGAAAAAAACTGAGTGGAGAGTTAAGAACCAGAGAAGGGAGTCTAATTGACACCAGTGGGTTTGTGTCGTCTCTTTTATCTACAGTAGTGTGCTGAAATTCAGGGCCGAAAACCCACTGGAAGGGAGCAGAAGTCTGGTTTGTCTGCTCAGCCTCTGTGTGGCCATATTCAAAGACTTATGCCATGAAAAATATTTGCCCCCTTCTTGATTTCTTAGGAAAAAAGAAACATGTTTCAGATCAAACAAATAACCTGAGTAAATACAAAATGTTTTTAAATGACAATTTAATATATTTATGGGGGGAAAACTATCATTGTGTGTTTTTGATCATTGTTCTGCTGCATAACCTGAGTGCTCTTGAACTTCAGGGCCACAAACTGATGGTCAGATGTTCTCCTTCAGGATTTTCTGGTAGAGAGCAGAATTCATGGTTTCATTAATTACAGTAAATTGTCCTGAACCAGACCATCACACTACACCCACCATGTCTGACTGTTGGTACGATGTTCTTTTAAGAAATGCCGTTAGTTTTATGCAGATGTAACAGGACTCAAACCTTCCAAAAGGTTCAGCTTGTGTGTCTTCAATCCACAGAACATTTTCCTAAAAGTCTCGGGAATCATCAGGATGTTTTTAATGCAAATGTGAGATGAGCCTTTGTGTTCTCTTTGGTCAGCAGTGGTTTTCTTCTTGGAACTTTGCCATGGATGCCATTTTTCCTCAGTCTCTTTCTTATTGTTGAATAATGAACTCTGACATTAACTGAGGCAAAGTGAGGCCTGCAGTTCTTTAGATGTCACACAGGGCCTTTTTTCCCTTAAATAATTATTTTATTTTTTAAAACTGTATTTTGTATTTACTCAGGTTATCTTTTTCTATTATTAAAATTTGTTTAATCTGAAAAATGTGCAAAAAATTAAGAAGGGTGTAAATACTTTTTCATCAAACTGTATCTGCCAATATTCAGGGTTCATTCAGGTTTTTTCTTTGGATGTGGTTTTGGAGGCATTTTTCCCCAATCACCAAATTACCAAATGCTTCTAATCCTTAAAAAAAAAAAAACAGTTGTAACATGATATGAATATAATATATATAAAAAACAATAAGCCATTGCTGAGAGGAAGTCTCACCCATCACGCCAAAGTTCCACCAAGTGTTTTTTGATTAAATCCAGGATGCCATCAATCCACATCCAAGGATTTTCATTCTGCCATACAAGAAAGAAAAAAGTTATCATGTGTAATCTTAAACTCAAATCCCAGCTTTTGTTCAAATTAAAGTATAAAGGAAGTCAAGGATTACCTTGGAGAACTTTTTCCAGTCCACCAGGCCATTTCCGTCAACTGCAACAGTTAAATTAAAAAATATATCTAGTGAGTAAAATTAAGGTCAATCTAAGTGGACTGAAAGGTATGGCCTACCCTTCTATCAATATAAACCAAAATCTCTGAAGCAGAGTGGTATTTTCTTGTTGGACTCCTGTGCTAGTCACAGGTTGGCCATAAACACCATATTATAGTATAAGGTGGCTCACGAGTATACTTGATGCCACCTTAAGCCAGATAATCAACTGTGTTAAAATATTTAATATCTTGGACCCTCAGGTTCTGATCAGGATGCCTCATGTGGACCCTTTGGATGTTTTTCAGGTTCACCAAACTAAATAGGAGACCAGAACCCAGTGGGGAGACATATATTTTTAAAAAAAAAATCTCCTTCTGACTCCCTGGGGTGTGGTATGCATGTGATCCTCAAACTCAGATGCTCAGTTTCCCATTTGTGGTCTTCTGGTGCTGTAGCCCATCAGTGTTAATGTCTGACATTTTGTGTATTCAGAGATGCTCTTCTGCATACCTTGGTTATAATGAGTTGTTATTTGAATTCCTGTTTCCTTCCTATCAGCTCAAAGCAGTCTGCCCCATTCTCTTCTGACCTCTGACATCAACAAAGCATTATCACCCAGAGAACTGCCCCTCAGTGGATATTTTCTCTTTTTCAGATCTTCTCTGTTAACTCAATTAAATTCAATTCAATTTTATTTATATAGCTCCAAATCACAACAAACAGTCACCTCAAGGTGCTTTGTTTTGTGGGTAAAGACCCTATAATAACACAGAGAAAACCCAACAGTCAAAACGACCCCCTATGAGTAAGCACTTGGCGACGGTGGGAAGGAAAAACTCCCTTTTAACAGGAAGAAACCTCCAGCAGAACCAGGCTCAGGGAGGGGCAGTCATCTGCTGCGACTGGTTGGGGCTGAGGGGAGAGAGACAGGACAAAAGGCATGCTGTAGAAGAGAGGCAGAGATAACTCTAGAGATGGTTATGCAGGAAAATCCCAGCAGATCAGCAATTTCTGAAATACTCAGATCATCCAGTCTGGCACCAACAACCATGCCATGTTCACGTTTCTTCCCTGTTCTATTTCATTATGTACGAAGAACTCCTCTATGAAACCTATTCTGAGGAAATTACTTACATTTTAATTACTTACCCACAAATTTCTCTCTTAGCATAGAGAGCTGGTTTTCATCAAGCCCTCGTTGGCCAACGGTCAAAAACTTGCCAGCTCAGCACCTGCGACAGCTTCTCCCAGGTGAGTGGAGGAGGGTCGATGAACAGCGACAGTTTCTACAGGGTAAATTCACAGAGCTTTAATAGTTTACTGACTGGTCGTAACAGATGCTGCCAGTGTTCATCTGTCCTAAATTTTTACCCGAGGTTCACTGGTGCACAGCATGTTCCACCACATGATGGAGGCCCAGGCACTGGGAACCTGAATCGTGCTGGAGATGACGACTACGGGCAGAGAGCTAGCCTGGACCAACAGCACAGGGGGAAACCAGTCAAAAAAAACCCCCAAAAACTACAAACACTCTTTAGCAATATAGCAACTATTTAAAAAGTTTTTTTTTTTGGCCTTTATTAGACAAGATAGACTGGACAGTGGGGAGAAAGAGAGAAGAGAAGATACACAACAAAGGGCCATGGTGAGGGCCATGTTCAGAGCTCCTTATTTAGAATGTGTGACCTGACTATCATGGTGACTCACCTCGATGCTGCACACCAGTCCAGCGTACTGAAACCCCAGTTCAAACCTAATGATGTGGAGCTCTTCAGTGACTGCCAGCTGGTTCTAGTCGAGAAGAAATTAAAAATAGTGCAAGAACATCAAAGTAAGGGGTATTCAAGAACAAACAAATAAAAACATACCCAGAATGGGATAATGGAGTCCATAAAACCTTAGGTCCACAGAGAATTCATTCACTTGAGTTTGCTGTTTATTCACCTTCACACCATTAAATTTTTTTTTTTAAAAAATCACTTTTTTTTGTGGCCTTTTTCAATAGTGGAGATAGACAGGAAAGCAGGGAGGAGAAACAGGGGAAGACATGCAGCAAATGGCGACAGGCCGGGACTCGAACCTGTGCCGGCTGCATAGCCAAGTGGCATGCATGGCTGTCTGCTTATGGGGCTCAAACTGGCAACCCTTTGGCTGCAAGGCGAGCACCTACCCACTGCCACTTGCTGTGAGGCAGCAGTGATAACCACCAAGCCACTGTGCGCTCTCTCTCTCTGTCTCACTCTCTCTCTCTCTAGATATATAGAGAGAGAACACACACAAATAACTTCCCAGTAGCGGCCAACCTAGCAAAGTTACTCCAAGAGAGCATTGAGGATTCATCCAGGAAGTCACAAAGAACTGCAGGCCTCACTTGCCTCAGTTAAGGTCAGAGTTCATGATTCAACAATAAGGAAAAGACTGGGCAAAAATGGCATCCACGCATCACATGATGTCCCCCAGCATCCTGAGCCTGCCTAGGTTTAGGGAGCAATAACTTTTTCACGACACTGTATATTGATAAGTATGTACACACACATACCCCACACACGCATGCACACACATATGAAGGTGTGTATGTGTGTAGAATAGGCAGAATTTAGCAGGTGCAAGGACTTGTTTAATTTAAAATAAATGCCTTCTCTTACCTCAGATGACCCTTTAGTTCTTGATTTTGTTTGCTTGACTGACTAAAAAGAACCAATTTTGTAGTGAGAAAACAGATACTATAATGTATAAAAAAAAATATGAACATGCAACACAAAGCTTTGATAGTTTTAAGGATTTTGATACCATGTGCTCAAATTTGGCAATCAAGCCTCCATCTTTGTCCTCGTCCAACATTTCACACTCATCCCTGTTGAAATCAAAGTGACGGAACCTACAAAGATAAAAATGTCAGTACTATTGTGGGGAAATGTAAACTTTCATAAATTTATGTTTCAGATTTCACTTTACCTACCCTTTCACTGTCTTCACTTCTTCAACGTCCCTTATTTTGGGGAACAAAAGACAAAGGGTTTTTTTAAAAACAAAATGTAAGCTATTAGAAGTACTGGACTGCTAAGCCCGTTTTGTTATCTGTACTGCAGTACTTGGTTTGTCCAGTAGAGTGTGCATCACTTTACTTTGCACTGTTGCCAAGTTAGTTTAAAATTAGACTTTTCAGACTCTCTTAGCTACTTCCCCCCCTAAAAAAACCGACTAGTCATAAATCTGATGACTCTGTGACTTTGGGACATCTGAAGACAGCTGCTAAAACCAAAATCTTTGGCTGTAACTGTGCTTTGTATACACACAGCTTCAGTACTGCACATACATGTTTATACATTTGTCTGCCATACTTTGTTGCATGCCGTATCATTGCTATTCAACAAATTAAACAGTGCAGTACCTTTAATACCTATGGCATGCTCTAATTTCTGTAATAAAATGTTATGGTCAACAGTATCAAAAGCTGCGCTGAGGTCCAACAGGACAAGAACAGAGCCGTGTTGTAGTACTCGAGATCGGTCTTGGTCTCGAGACCATGTTTTGACGGTCTCGGTCTTGTCATGGACTCGACCGCATTTGTACTCGGTCTTGTCATGGACTCGGACATTGAGGACTCTGGAATTTATTTCAAGACCAGTCAAGACCGCAACTGTGGAAATGTCACTAAATTGCCAGAATATTGTCCAATTTATTTGTTAACATCCTTGCTTTTATTGGACGCAAAACGTACTGATTCCAATCCAAAAAAGATTGCGCTCCTCTGCCCTCTCCCAGGAGCGCATGTCGAAGTAAGAAGAAGTAATTCAACAAAAAATCCCAGCATGCAAGGTAAATAACAACCTTCATGCATTTTGATACACAAACTTAAATTTTAATGCAAATTTTAGAGCTGCAACAATTCAGTGATTAACTCAATTCGATTATTAAAAATTACTCGACACAAATTTGTTGCTTTGATGTTTCCTTTTAATCTTGCAGCTCAGGTGTCTCCGTGTAAGCGGAGCATTTCATCCACGTTAGTGGCATTAAAGTTCACTGGTGCTGCAATGGTTTTCCATCATTTGAAAAAAATTTACTCTTTTAACTAGGGTTGCCACCCGTCCCGTAAAATACGGAATTGTCCCTAACTGCCAAATAAGGGATGATTCCGTATTTTCCATCCCATACGGGACAGGTGGCAACCCTACCTCTAACCTTTAAGCATTAAAATAAGACGGTCACAAGTCCAGTATTTAATACTCTGAAAGTTGCTTTATCCAACTGTACCTGAATCACCAATGTCTGTCCCCCAATAAGTACAGACATTGGTGATTCAGGTACTTTAAACTTTAGCCAACCCCCCTCCCATAAATGATAGTACACTGTTCCATATTGAAGAAATTCACAGACACTCCCACAAGGCATGCAAGAAAGTATCCTTTGCTTCTCGACATTTCCAGCATAGGTCATCTTTACCTATGCCCATTTTATAAAGCCTAGATGGAGTGAGATAGTATCTGTTAAGAATTTTATATTGAATAAATTTGCCTTTGGCTTCCCTGATATATAGCCCGTTATCAGAAACAATTGTGTCCCAGCTTCCTTCATCAAATATGAAATCAAGATCTCTTTCCCATATTTTTTTAGACTTTTACACACACTATTTCTGACCCATGGGCACATAGTATACCATCTTGACGAGTTGCTAGTATAGGTGGTAATCCCAAAAAACACTATTGGGTTTTTCTCCTGAGGGAACTTCATTCTATCTTTTATGCAATCTCTAATTTGTAAATATCTCCAAAAGTGACTACTTCCTTACAGCTTAAACTTTTCAATGAAACCCTTATATGACCTAAATGTGCTTTCTTCAAATAGATCACCAATTATTCTTATTTCCTTTTGCAACCATTGTGGCAAATAAATTGCTTGTTTGCCAATTCTGATTTTCGGATTGTGCCACAGTTATAGGCGCCTCCAATATGTTTTTCTTCCTGAGCTATTTTTGGCATGGTTATTCAATCAAAAAAGGACTCTAATTCTTTTGTATTCAATACAGTTTCCGATGTATAAAGAGCCTCATAAAACATTTTGAAAACTGTATTAATATCAGAAGATGATGTCAGCTTGTCATCCTTTTGAATTGCTGTGATCACCCTCTGATTCTCCAGTCGCATAAGTTGTCCAGCCAATAACCGTCCTGTTTTGTTTCCATTTTCATAATAATTTCTTTTAAGCCTAAACAGAGCGTACGCCGCCTTTTTATTATAAATTTCATGGAGATTAAATTTTAGTTGGCATATTCTTCTAAACCTGCTCTCCTCATAGTTTTCTACCAGTTGTTTTTCCAAGTCACTTCTCTGCTTTTCCAAAGTTAAATATTTTTTCTCTATCTTCTTTTACATTTTTGAGCTGTAAGCCAAACATTCACCCTAACAAAAGCCTTTAAGGCATCCCTTACCATGCCTAGCCGCTCCAAAGTTCCAGTATTCGACATCTAAGAAGAAGGTTATTTCATCTTTTAATGCTGCCACGAATTGCTCATCCTGCAATATATTGGAGTTTAATCTCCATCTACCTCTGCTGTTTTTTTCAACTTGTAAATCTATGTTTAATTCCACTGGTGCACGGTCCGTTAGGGCTATTACACCTATTTCACAATTCACAACTAAATTAACGCTCAGCCCAGAAATTAAAAAATAATTATTTCTGGACTAACTTTTATGGGAGTGTGAATAAAATGTATATTCCCTTTCCGAAGGGTGTATCAGTCTCCCTAATATCAACTGGCCCAATTTCCTCCTTAAGAACTGGTACAGATTTATTTCTCGTGTTAGAATATGCCTTGACTCCACTCCTATATATATATATTCATCTGGGTCCTGATTAAAATCTCCTCCCATCACAATCTGACCTTCAAAATTACCTGGTGTTTTAATAACATTAATTATAAAATTAGGATCTTCCCTATTTGGGACATATATATGTGCATAATATAACCTTAACACCATTTATAAGCGCTTGGATACATATTATTCACCCATCACTGTCTTCACATTCTTGTAGTAACACAAAATTAAGTTTTTTATTAATAAGTATAACAAGTCCACGGCTTTTGCTGGATACAGAATTATGAAACACTTTCCCAACCCACTCTTGTTTCATCTTTAAGGCTTCTACTTCTTTTCCAGTTGGATCGGTTAAAAAAAAAAAACAGGGACACAGCATTGCAACATATTGATCACGTGACAATTTGGACCCTGAAATGGAATTCTACATTATCACTTAACAACTGGATTGATAGGATACACCCGAAAACACTACCCGGGTAGCAACAGTTGCAACTAGAACTTCGAACATTAAAGAAAAACTCATTCTTGGGGGGGGGAGAACTGAGTCTTGATTTTATTTTGTTTTTTGTTTCACAGGAGGTGTGCACTTTCTCTGTTTTATTGAGTGGTGAGATAAACCACCGATTGTTAATTTGTTCAGTAATGATGACTACTTGAGTTTAATTGCTCCTGGTACCGGACCTAGTAGATGTCATGCCTAGTAGTGCCTGAGCTTATGCTGGTCCATATTAGGGGCACTACAATAAATTATTTAAAAAGTTTCTTCCATATTTCCATTTATAATAATATGCACATCAATGTTTCAAATCAGGTTTTCTTTCACTTACTTGTCAAATATAGGCTTGACTTTGAACCTGCCCTTGAATTCAGGGACTTTGGCCAGAAACCTGAAAAGAGAAGTACACACTGAAAATTTATAAATTAAAAAAACAACAACAACAAAAACCCTCCAAAACCTAAGAAATCCCAGCTCGCCCTGTGGGCAGTCTTTTTGTCCTCCAAGCTCGGGTCCTCTACCAGAGGTCTGGGAGCTTGAGTATCTTAGCTGTTCCCAGGAGCGCGCTCTTCTGGACAGAGATCTCAGATGTCGTTCCTGGAATCTGCTGGAGCCACTCTTCCAGTTTAGGGGTTGCCACTGTAACCAGGCTCAATTACGCTGTAACTGGCTGGTCCAAATAACCTCGTTGACTCTGCATTGTGTGGTAATGATAAACGAAGGCTCGCTGATCTTTAAGATGTGACCCTTTTTATTATCTCAGGCTCGTCTCTCATGGTCTGGCCACATTACAACATTGCCAGTGGCATTTATCCATTAATACAATATGAAAATTATGTACCTGAATAAGAACAAAGTATACTGGTCCGGCAGGTTGGCTCAGTACAGGGCAGCTCAAGCACAGTACACTCAGGCACACTTTAGAAAAACTGAAATATCACATGGTCATAAGTATTCAGACCCTTTGCTGTGACACTCATATTTAACTCACATGCTGTCCATTTCTTCTGATCCTCCTTGAGATGGTTCTACTCCTTCACTGGAGTCCAGCTGTGTTTAATTTAACTGATTGGACTTGATTAGGAAAGGCACACCCCCTTCCTGTATAAATGCAATAACTCCTAAGAAAATGGCTCTCAAACTCCATGCATAGTAAGGAGCATTCTTGTCTTGATGTTAGTGGCTTCTTATCTCCTCCTTTGGCCAGCATATTATCACAACAGAATATCTGACAATTTCAGGCCAGGTGCAGCAGCGGGCAACATATTTGAAGTCAATATGTTGCATGGTTACTGAGATGCTGAAAGCATGACAGACGGATGGACAGAGAGACAGACAACAGAAAAGTGATCCATTATGCCGCGTTTCCACCACTCGGCGTGGGTCGACTTGACTCGCCACGACTATGAGTGGAGTCGATATATGGTATGGTAGTCTTCCGTTTTCATCCAGTTCTCTCTGGCTTTGCTTTCCATTTGATAGCACTGGAGATCATTTTAGCCAAGCAGCCTATTTTGAACGCGACTGTATATCTCGGCAATGCTTTGGCCTATCCAGACCAAACCTGACCGTAGGCTTTTGGACCCCTCCCTGAGGGCGCACAAGGAACTCGGTGTCATTACACCTCTTGAGAGGCGCTGTAACTTGCCAAAAGTGTGTTTTAACCATATAACTTGCTACAACACCTCTTCCTTGCTATTCACACAACTTGTTTCCTAGCAACTGTCACGTCTACGCTGCTTGGCCCCCTCATTGCTGCTTTGCAGCTATATTTTTTTTCATGAAATCTGTGCAGTGCAGACTTACCTTACTGTCATACTGAACTGTACACCAATCTTCAGAATCAGAGGGCGCTGTAAATAATTTTGCATCACAGGCTGTTTCTCGACCACCAGAGCACTGCAGTGTAAGATGACAACAGAATATGTCACCATTTATACTGTTTGCATGTCAGTCTCTACATATTCCCAGTAACTATGAGTTCATAAGCCATGTCTTACTTTGTAACAAGGTCACATAACAAGGATTGTGTCTTTTTTTCCATTTCAGCAAGAGAGGCTTAAGTCAGTGCTTATGCATTTGATCTGGACCTGCAGTTTCAGAAGCTGTTTATATACTCCATTCAGCACTTCAGCGACTTTCGAAAACCTGCAAACAGAATAATAGTCCCATGTACGTGTTTTCAGTGTAAAAAGCTGTTGCAGAAATAAAGGTTCTCTTATGCACAGTTCCTTAGTCAAAATAACAAAGAAAAGCTGGTGTGAAAAATAATATAACAATTCTCACTGCTCCTCCAGGTGGTTCAGACTGGTGTCTTCTGAACTTCCAATGATAGCCATCTGCTGCTTTTGCTTCCACTTTGGAAGCTCCACATTAATGAGTGTGTCAACAATCCGCTTCGCCTGGGTTAAAATCTTAAACTGGAACTCCTTAATCTGCAACAAAACAATTAATAAAATAGTAAATAAATAATCAGTTTAGAATGGTTTTTCAAATTTGCATATAACACAGGAAAAGCATTTTCAGCATCTAACTGGGAAGGACTGGAGGTGACACCAAAATTTACAAGAATGCCCTGATCATCCCTTTCTGTTTATACTGTGCTGCTGGATCCAGTCTCACAAGGTGACATAATTTTCAACCTTATCAACAATTCTAAAACACGACTGTAAGTTATGAGAATAACTCGCTGAGAGCCATAATCAGTGTTGCTGAAAATGTATATCTGGATAAAACTTTTGAGATGTAAAATCTCATTTTCAAGGAGTATATAACAAACAGTAATAGAATACATAATATACAGTATAAAAACAATGGCAATGTCACACAGACTTTTCTGCAACATAGGAACAGCATTATGGAACAATGTAAATACAACATATTTCACTAATTATGATGTCATATTAAAATTAGGGTAATGTTACTTTATTAAATTAGTTAGTTGGATATATATAAGACCAACAGACAGCAGTACATAGATGTTTGCCCTCTGAAAAATGGCTATAAAAGAAGTTTATAAAACATTTTCTATAAATTTTGAAAGTTTTTCACCAAATTTCAAGAGAAAATTAATGAAAAATATCTCAACAACAGCAACTTATAGAAGATACATTTATATTACCTTATTAAGTTGCTGCTCTTCTTGAAGAGCAGCATAGTACAGGTCCAGTTCAGCATTTCTCTCCTCTGGTGACGACAAACAAGGCACATCTGTCACACTGAAGGATCAATAAAATCTGCCTGATTTTTTTTTTTAAAATGCCCCCTGTCTTAATCAACCTCTGTAGCTAAAAAAAAGAAAAAGAAAAAAAAGTAAAGCCTATGCATAAATGTAAAAACCTGCAGTTTATATATTGTCCACTTTAAGTTCCAAAAGTGAGTCAGTCCCCAAAGACTGTCATGTTAAAAAGTCCAACTTTAAAGCAGAAATAAACACCCTGCTACGAGAAATGGTTTTGGTCTCTGGATAATTTAAACTTTAATACTGAATGTATGGTGGATGAATGTTTTTATAACTCTTCATTTATGCACTGAATTTAGGGGCATAGCTGCTAGGGGAGAAGGGGAGGCTAAGAAGGGTGAAGTTGGAGCACACCCTCCAGTCCCCTTCTTGATAAGGGAACCACCACAACAGTCTGCTATTCCATTCCCTTTATATTAATCAAGATAGCCTCACAACATCCAGGGCCTTAAGGAACACAGAGCAGACCTCACTGACCTCCAGGGTTCTGGCCACCAAAAAGTTTAGCTACTTTTTTTAACTACTACTTTTTACAGCTTCTGTGACATCAGTGAGTATCAAGTCATCCCTTTTGTTTCTAGATGCTGCTTCTTCTTTTACAGAAGGCATTTCAGTGGGAGAGCTCAAAGTATTCCTTTGACTACAGGAGTAATGCCCTCAGCTGAAGTCAGCAGCACTGCATCCCAATGCAGACAGTGTGGGCAGGAAGCTGCTTCCTGCTTCCTCTTCCTGAGTCACCTGATGGTTTGCTAGGCTAGTCAACTTCCATGGCATCACAGAACTTTTTTTGGACTTTTTTAATTAACTGAAATGACTGACTCACAGAACATCACATCCTTTATATACAGTGTGTGGCCATACCTTTGCATTGCAGGATGCTACAAGTTTCTCGTGTCTCACGCTCAAGTGTATCAAACCCCTTCTTTAGCTCCTGCATTAGAGTTATAGATCACAAATTTATAAACTTAAACTTAAAAATTACTTTTTTAGAGGACTTAAAATAAATAAAAATATGAGTGAGCTTACTGAAATCTGTTTATCGACTTAGTAGGGTGAATCTGTTCGGTTCTGTTCCATGCCTGGATTGCGGCAACTGTGGCAAAACAAAGAAGAATCTGTCACATTTTCACAGTCATTATAAAATCTTCCTTTTTTTCATTTCAGAGCTTTTTCATGTCTTTTAATAACTTTAACACTTTAATGTTAATGTCGCCTTCCTCTCTCACTCTCTCCGTCGGGCTCTCTGACAGTTTTCTGAGAACTGCTGTATAACACAAACTTCCGCCTTCACTGTCAAAGACTTACTTAAGAGACAAATTTGAACGGCAGTCCCTGAAATGCGCGCCATAAGTGGCACAAAGTAGTTCTGAATAAAATTAAATTATTCGCAGCACAGAAAACACAGCTTACCTGCTTGCCGCTGTCGCTGTCAGTAAACCAAGACTGAGCAACGTTGAGACGGGGAGAGGTTTCTTAAAGGTAGGTAGGTAGTCAAGTGATTCTCTGGAAATCGCGTGATAGGCGCTACGCACTGCGTCAGTGAGCGGGTTGGCCTGTTTGCTGTGTCAGCGTACATAGTAAATAGACTGAACTTCATAAAGCGCATTTACTACTAAGTTATTTAATTTAATGCCTCTCATTCACACATGCATTAATATATATTGGGAAACTAATAAGCACCAACGAATATAACTTTCTCTGATAATTATAAATGTTAAACACTCCAGGTCTGTTGGAGTACAGGCATCAAACCCACATACATTTTTCTGTTTTTAATGAGTGTTTACAGCTACCAAAGTTTGTACCGTGATGATAATGTCTATAATAACCAGATCCCGGTATACAGATATAACATCTGCAGATTTTCTGAATTAAAAAAAAAATTCAGCGAGTTATCAATTTAAGCACTAATGGCAATCTTTAAGACAAAACATGAACAAAATTTGCAAATCAAAATAAGACACTGCAAGAGACACTGATCTACTTCATTTACTTTTAGCAATGAAGCTGTATAGTAAAATTATAGGACCATGTTTTAGTGCATAAAACAAAAAAAAATTAAACAAAAAAGAGCCATTTTCAACTTTTGTAAAACGCTTTATCAATTAAATGCATTTTTATTATTAAAGGATGCTGTTGTTAAGAACCCAGATGTATTGTTTTTGTCAGGGCTGGGGTCAAATACCACACAAACCACTCACCAGACAACACACATGGCAGAGTCTGTCACCAATCATAATCAGTGGTAAAACATCCCAACCAGGAGATTCACCCCCATCCAACTAGGCCAACCAGTTCTTTTAAATTTTCTCAGAGTAATAGCCAATCCCAAACCTGATAAGACAAACACTGCGATATTACAGATGTTAACTATTCAATTCAATTCAATTTTATTTATATAGCGCCAAATCACAACAAACAGTCGCCTCAAGGCGCTTTGTATTGTGGGTAAAGACCCTACAACCAGGCTCAATTACACTGTAACTGGCTGGTCCAAATAAACCTCTTCGACTCTGCATTGTGTAGTAATGATAGACAATGGCTTGTTTATCTTTAAGATGTTCCCTTTTTATTATCTGATTAGTACAGAATATATACTGGTCAGGCAGGTTGACTCATTAGGGGCAGCCCAAGCACAGCACACTACAAAACGGTAACGCGTTACTCTAATCTGACCACTTTTTTCAGTAACAAGTAATCTGGTGGTGTTTCAGATTTGAGTGAAATGTTATTATTAACAGCGAATGGAGTTCAAAAGGGAAACCCCCTAACTGTGTGACAATAAAGATTATTATTATTATTACCACAAACTGCCTTTATTCTTCGTGTTTTATTCAGGCAGCGGGGGCCGTAAGTAACTTATTCAAGTCACCGCGTTACTATTTTTGTCATCTTCCTCAGTACAAAGATATATTTTTGCTTTCTTCTTGAATCTCGGGGAGTGACGTTTGGCCGATGCGACAATTGTGTCCCGTTTTCATCATGAGGACTATAACAGCACACAGACACACAAACTAAACAATGGAGGGAGGAGAGAGATGCGCGTTTTCTAGCTGAAATACAGTCACCATTGTGAGTCTGTGTCAGCTAAAGATGACAATATCAGGGTTAGTTGTGCACTCTGTGCTGGCCAGGGTTATTATAGTTAATGGAAACGAACGAAATAACGAAAACTGAAATTGAAAAAACATTGTCGTTAACTGAAAACTACAATTTAAAAAAAAAAGAGATGACTGTTACGGCCCCCGCGGCCTGAGAAAAACGCACAGAATAAAAGCAGTTTATGGTAATAATAATAGTATTTATTGTCACACAGTTTCCCTTTTGAACTTCCTCTCCATTCACTGTTGATCAAATAACATTTGACTCAAATCTGAAACACCACTTCAGGCGGACACACCCGCAAAAAACCACTACAACTGTTCACTGCAACCCCCTGTGATGCACTCATTTCACTGCTATACAATTACATGCAAACACCAAGGTAACACTGCAAACAGAATTGGGCTTCAGGGTTACGATTACAGCAACATGGAGGATCTGTCTAATCAGGGAAGTGACCCGAGACATACAAACAAAAAAAATATGTAAAAATAGTTCGTCCGCCCTCACATATACCAAGAAAAAAACACAGCCAGCGCTGAGCGGACTAACAGAAAAGGAAAAAACAAAAAACAAAAAAACAAACTCAAGAAGGACTGCAGGTAAGCAGTGTACACTGTAATGTCTACTAAGCCCACACGCTGTCACAGCAGATCCTGCAAGACATCAAGTGTGGTCATATGGTGTCGAACCCCACGCCCAAACAATCCCACTTCAAACTTGCTCTTCTAAAACTGTGTGGCCCGCAATCGCATACCCTGAGCATGTAAAGCCAAACAACCACCTGGCCGTCCACCGGAAACTGGCACCTCCCAGCAACGCTGCCAGCTTCCCTTTTATTGAGGCCTAAACCTCAAAAATGTGTCACCATCTGCTACTTAACTAAAACCGAATTGTGAGCTTAAAAATTAACCAAAACTAACTGAAATTATAGATAAAAGGCCCTTCATTTTCTTGTTTGTCATTTTATTTTAAAGCCTTGTGGATTGATCATTTTCCTGCTCTCCGAGTTTAAATTGAGAGCGCCGTCGGGCAGCTGTGCGCATGTGCGTCCGCTCGCTCACCCAGCTGGTCCGCAAAGTAATGGCAGCTGTCTGCTGAGGAAGCGGCAGAGTCCCATATGGATTTTCTTTGAGTCTGATAGCACAGATAGGAGCGAGTGTGTTGTTGTGGATGATGAAAAATGTGCGGAACACTTCTCAGTCAGGACCGAAAAAAGTCCCAGCCAGCATATAAGACACCAGCAGGATCACGAGGTAATTAACACACAATCCAGCTACACAAGCATGAATACAGACATGGGCACTTCCGCAGGTTGTGTACAGAGGCCGCAAAGACCCTGCAAGTCTAATTAGCGAGCATCTAACCAAGCTAGCTCCAAAACAGAAGCAGCTTCAACATCAGGATGCTGCTGGATTTGACCTTTGACTCCTTCAAAGAGTTTGTTTTTGAATTTGTTTAGAATTTATTGATTTTTGGAGTTCATACTTTTCTTTGTTTCTCCCTGTTGATGTTCATGTGTGTCCTTAATTTTTACCAACATTTAGCACGTAGTGCTGCTGTCTTGTGACAAGATGGTTGTTGAATATATTTCTTTAAACGTATCTTTTGTTGAGTTTTTATTACACAATAGTCACTCGTGAATCTTGCACCTGACAAAGTATGAAAAACTAAAACTAAAAAAACTAAACTAAAACTAAGCGTTAAACTGAAACAAACCCCAGTGAAACCACTCTGAAAACGAATTAAAACTAACTGAATTAGAGGAAAAAAAAGTTAAAACTAACTAAAACTAAACAATGTAAAATCCAAAACTATTATAACCCTGGTGCTGGCGATAAAGTGCTAACTAGCTTCAAAAACACTACAAAGTTGAAGAAACATTTGGAGGCATGAGCAGAAACTCCTGTTCCCATTTGTGGGCCATGACTGTACTGCAGGTGAGGCAAGACGTCAAATGATATTAAAAAAATTATTGTAAGAGTAAAAAATTTAAGTAAAAATATAAATGTCATGACAAGCTATGGCAGACAAGTAAAATTGGACCCCAAAATGCAGGACTCAAAGGCAAAATAAACTTAAATGTGATTTTACTTAAATGAACAAAATAGGAAACAATAAACTGGGGCTGGACAGGTGTAAAACTAATGGAAACATGAAACAGAGGGAGGAGCTAGGCAGCTGGCCAACCAGCCAGCAGGGGGATCATCCACAACAACAGAACAAGCAACAGACACAGACCGAGGACTTAAATACACACCCTAGGTAATCAGGTAACAGGCAGCAGGTGAGGAACACAGCTGAATGTAATTAAACAAATGAGACAAGGGGAAGCAAAACCAAACACAAAGCACATGGGACAAGGGACTGTCAAAGTAAAACAGGAAACAACTAGACTGAGCCAGAAACGCAGACTTGACACACCACACAGGAAATAACACAACAAAAAGATGTACAACGTAATCCTACAGGATAAAGTTGAAGGATGAACCAGAAAAACCCACGCAAACCTCAGCAACAATGTGTCTGAGGTTTTTATAAATATATAAAAACTCTAGTCGAGTCTAATAACGTCAGTTTGTCTGAATTTAGAGGTCATGCAGGACTTTGTCATTAATGCATGCCTGTAGTTAAATGGATTTGTGTCATCTAGTTTCATAGACGGATATTGCTCTGCACCTTTAAACACTTTGCTGGATGCATCATTGGTAATTTGACATTTGGACTGGAGGAGCCAGGGATTGAACCACCAACTTTCTGATTATTGGACGACCCACTTCACCTCCTGAGCCACACGGTGTGAAATCCAAAGATGCATAAGTTTCTATACCAGCTCTTTATTTGGCATTTTCCCATGAACTACATGAGCTCTACTGACACCATGAAAACACTCACATGGACATTAAATTTAAGTGTGTAGTTCAGATTATATCATCGTACCTGTCCTTCATGTTTGTATATTTGCAAATTTAATTTCACGGGTTAAATATAATGTCTACATTCCACAGATGGAAAGAAAAAAGTCTGAAAATAATGCCTGAGAATTACTACAAGAAGCCAGATCAGATTGTCACTGAACATTTTCCTAAAATTTGTGCCGATCAACATTATATTGATATTATAGTTTGTCCCAATTAAATACACAAATGTAAACATGCTGACAAAAATACACCACAAATCACACAACCTTATATCCGTATCACACGCACATAAATTAATTTCTATCTTTAGAAAGTCTGTGAAATAAATACAAACTGTTTCTAATAAAGTTTTCCCACTGAAAAATACATTCAGGGTACAATCTTTGAGAACCTGCTGGTGACCTCGCAAATGAGCACAGAGACAGGAATGGAAATCAAGCACACCCGTAACTGCAGACACGTCGCATAATTTACACCAACACGTATACAGTGAGAGTAAAACTAACAAAATACAGAACTAATACAAGCTATATCCTAGAAATGTGGTTTACAGTACTGAGAGATTACAGGAGTTATACCGCAAACATTTTAAATATAAGTTTAGGTCACTCTCACTCACATATAAATAAAGGCGATGAAGACGGGATTTACAGCCACAAAGCAAAGCATGACAGAGCAACTAAACAGAAGCCTGAGCGTTCGTCCACAAAGTTTTTCCTTCTCCGATCCTCCGTAGAACCTGGAGCAGGTCTCACAGAAGGCTGTCCAGGCTCTTCTCAGGGCTGGTCTTGTGTTCGTCACCGGGGGGTGGGCTGTATTTCTCGTGATAGTGCTGCAGCATAGTGACGACGTCATGGTGGCCGAAATGCACCGCCTCATCCATCGGCGTGTTACCCCATCTGTGCAACAAAAAAAAAAAGAGAGAGAAGAATATATATTTTATATTAATGTAAAAAATACAAACATAAGCCTACATACTGTGTATGGAGGACCAAAAGTGCCAAACCCCCAAATAAGTATTTATAGAAATTAATAAATTACTTTCCTATTAAGAAAGAAATTAGTTTCCAGTAAAATGCACCAAAATTAATATCCATACATCCATCCATTATCCTCTCTTATCCAATTCAGTGTTGTGGCAGGGCTGGAGTCAATCCCAGCTGTCATAGGATGAAAGATTAGGGCCAAAATTAATTGTGAGATAAATATAATAACTATATTGTAAATAATAAATAAATGTAGGGATGTATTGGTTATTGTACTTGTTCACCTTTCCAATAATTTTCCAATATATTCACTTAAGAAAGTGTTTGTGTATCCAGGCAGAACAAAGAAAAAATTCACAATATGTTGCAAAAGTTAAAAAAAAAAAATCCACACATGTGGCTCCAATTTAATATTTTTAATTTTTTTAAATTAAATGTGTTTCCTTTGTTAGCCCAGAATCAATCACATGGCACACTTTGAGTGACAGCTGCCTCATTTTTATAACAAGGAGAAATAACAGTATAAAGAAAGAAATTTATGAATTAAAAAAATTGAAATTTTATAAGGTAAATAAATACATTAATAAATAATAATAAATTATTAGCTCATCAATTATTAGTCATTTCTTTATTTTATTTCTGATTTTGGAAGTTCTGGTTCTCCACAGAGGAGAAAATCTCTGAATCTCAGCGTTGGAGGATGAAGCCACTTTCCTTTTTGAACTACATGAAGCCTTTTTTCTTCTTAAGCAAGCAGCTGAAAATTCTACCCAAAAACTCATTATTATAATCTGTGATAAATGAATATAGGTATGTGACCACGTGGACTCACCTGTCTCTGGGTACTGGATTCACCTTGCAGGCCTCCAGCAGGAAGCGGACCACCTCTATGTGTCCTGAAGGAAGCAGGGCAGATGTTAGAAAAAAGACTGAAATAAATAAATAAAAGAAATAAAAGTGCGTATCCCTGACTGAATCACTTGATGCGGAACCAGCTCATCTTAAAGACCTTGGAAGTTCGCTTTTGATGTCATGGAAACAGGTCTGGACCACAGGCTCAGATTTCAAAGAGCATTTAAGGACGAGCTAAAACGTTACCTTCAGCTGCTGCGACGTGCAGGGCGGTCCTCGAGTCGTAGTCCCTCTGCTCCATGTCCATGGAGGACAGCGCAAACCTGCACACACAAAGAGTAAATAAGTCGGTGCGCAACTTTAACTGTTGAATAATTCACAAAAATTACACATGTACGAGTCAATATCAAAGTTTCAGGTTGGAAGTTAAAGAGAATCCTGCTGGTATTGACTGAAGCACCTTTTAATCTGAAAATACAGGCAAAAAGGAAGGATATCGATAAATACGCCTTAGGATAGTTCGCCATCACCACACACGATTTCCTTCTTTCTCGTGGTTTCCTGTGGAGTTTTAAACCCTCAAATGCAGACTTCTTCCAGAAGCTTCAAATAATCAACCTTCAGGCTGGGTGCCAATTACTGTAGTTCCTCTAATGGCCACCAGAGGCTCCAGCAGTTTCCACGTTAAATTGTCCATTTTTACAGCAGAAATAAACCCGTTTACAGCCTGATACAGAGGGATGCCACAGATAAAGGCAGATAAAAAAAACCCCACAATCACCCTTAATTCATATTTTAGAGTTAAGAAGAAGCCTGCAAACATGGAGAGAGAGACGCACTCTAAACCACTCTGAAACTAGTGCAAATGTTTCATGAGACTTTGAGTTCTGGTGGGAAACAGCAGGTATAAAACCTTTAAGTTCCTCTTTCTGCCACTTGAGGTCACTGCAGTGCTTCTTCATGCAGCCAGAGGAGGTTCTCTTTCATTTAGATGTTGGAGAAAGATTCCACTGAGGGGACTGAGTGTAAATGAATCTGAACTGATCTCCTATCAGTGTTTGTGAGCTGCTCACCTCCTCAGGGCCGACACGTCTCCAGTGTAGGCGGCAAACAGCAGGTTGATGACAGACTTGACCTGTGGACAGAGGCAGAAGGTTTGCAGAGTTAACCACACCAGACCAGCACCTGCAAGAGCTGAAGGAACTGAGGGAATCATGACGGACTGGACGGGAAGAAGCAGGAATTATTCCGCTTACATCCAGCCCAACACGACACATTTCATTTCTAAGCAGCACTGAAAGGAAGCCAATTATTTAATGAATCATTTCTTATGAGCAAAACTTAAAAATAAAAACAAACAAATGTGAAAAAAATGGGAATACGAACACAGGGAGGTCTCTGCAGCAGAAAAATACCCTAACAATAACAATCGGTTTGATTTTTCTTTGTTGGGAAATTCTGACACGTTATCAAGGACAAGTGTGACTTATTCAAACTGATATGCTGATCCAAACAAAGACACAAAAATATTAACTTTACTTTCACTTAGAAAACAAGCCAATATCCACATTTTGCAAACTGTGAATTTCTGAGAGATTTCTGCTGCAGAAAACTAAAACAAACAAAGAAAAAAAACCAGATATTCTCCTAAACGGATCCTTCAGCTGAACAGGAGCCACGATGCGAGAGCTAAAGAAACTCATATTCATCATTTCTAAAAGCTGGAGCCTCTTCTGAGATGCAACAGATGATCATCTCATGCGACTATGGGGTCTTACACGTGAGAAACTTTGTTGTTGTTCATGAAAATAAAAACCTCGTGTGCACAAGTTTTGGTATGTTCAAAATGCAGTCAAACTGCGATACCGATGGAGACTGACGGTAAATGATGGCTGCTTGTCACCTTCAGGCACTTTAATCCACGCGTCTGACATACCTTCACCTCTGTGGTGCCCTCTGGGCCTCCGCACTTTAAAGCAGGTTCAGACTACGCAACATTTTTCTGATACGATGGTCGCCTTGGTGACTGTTCGGAGATAAAAAGGTCGCGTTTTCGTGACAGATGAAATGATGCTGCCCGACTGGTCATGTTTCCCATGAGTGATGTGCGCCCCTTCCCGATAATGTCTGAAAAACGCCATTCCTCTTTCGCTTCACCGAGTTTACAGATGTTCACAGGTGCACACCCATGAGCACGTTAAAAACAAACTTTATTGATGCTCGTCTCTCTGAAGGCTTCCCAGACTCAGTTGATATCGTGTAGCCTGAACAGCCTTTTCTGCATCCCCTCCTCATTGGACACATTTTCCAATGACTCAGAGTTTGTACAATCAGTAGTTTTACTTTAAAAAAAAAACTGAGACTATAATAATTTGCATGTAAGGCTTAGTTTCAATATTTCATATCCACAGATTCACCTGAAATTCTTCAGTTTTTCAGGAGCAAAATCCAGCAAGTGAATATTGACCTTCATCAACAATACACACCAGTGTAAAAGTGCTTAGTAAGACCAATCAATGTTGCTAAAAGTTATTTTCCATGGAGATTATCGATTTAAAAGCCGAAGCTGGACTGAACTCAACGCGCCGTTTAATCCAGTCCAACATCGATGATGGCCGAGGATTTTGAGCACCCTCACCGGCACGCCTACATAATGAGCAGAAACAGAAAAGATTAAAAAGAAAAACAAAGGAAGTTACAAAATCAAAGACGCAACATGACAGCAGTAACGTGATGAAAGCGGCTCCAGCGGTCATCTCTCTGAGTACCACATGTACAGTTTCAACAGTGATGAACACACGGGTGACGGCATTCACGTGAGAAACTTCGTTGTTGTTCAAGAAAACAAAAACCTTGTGTGAACAAGTTTCTGTACGTTCAAATGCAGTCAAACTGGAACACTAATGAAGACTTTCAGTAAGTGATGGCTGCTTGTCACCTTCAGGCACTTTAATGCAAAAATGGCTCCACATGTCTTACATACCTTCACCTCTGCAAAGGGACAGTGTGACCTCATTTGTGGATGCAGTTTGTGTGGCTGGTGGCAGTGACTTTTTACTAAGTAAAAACAAAAATATTTTATTTAAGCTGATAAATATTTAGAAATACACCCCTTCTGTCTTCTGATGGTAACCATCCAGAGACATTAGACTCATACAGTCACGAAACAGAAACTACATCCTATTCAAAATCCAGCAAGTGAATGCTGAACTCCACCAGCAATACACACCAATGTAAGTGTTTTCATACATTTAATCACTATAGCAGAGCAGAGGTGGCAAAAGTACAGACGTTCTTTACTTAAGTAGAAGTACAAGTACTTGTATTAAAAAATACTCTGCTAAAAGTTGAAGTACTGGTTCAACTTCTTTACTGAAGTGAAAGTAAAAAGTACAGGCTCTGAAATGTACTCAGACTAAAAAAGTGAAAGTAGCTCTTTGGAGGAGGTTTCTACCAATTATTTTAGTGTAAAGATAACTGAACCTCATTATATATTATTGTAATAATATAAAATAATACATGAGAATAGAAACCTTATTCCAATCTAAATTTTAATCCTAATGAAGGCACTCAGCTTGAATCTGTTCTGTAGGACACAAACTATGAAAGGAAATTTAAACACAGCTCTAGTCTCTGTGTCCTCCACAGTAGAGGGTGGCTGTGCCTCCACCTAAACACCAACATGAGGATACTCAGGGGTTACAGTGGGATTCAGAAGGTGGAGGAACCCTAAGATCAGCTGCAGTGGTTCTGCATGGGGAGAAGAACCACAGCTTTCTATTGTGAGCTCCAGTAAATGATGTTGGTGTGCAGGCTGTGATCAGCTGACCTGCTGCTGCTGCTCTGAGGTTTACTGCTTTGTGAGGATGAAGTGAACTCACAGAGATGTAACCCATTGTTTCACAGCTGTCTGAGCTGATCTCCATCCCTACACTGACAGCATACAGGCTGTAGAAATGTTGGATTCAGTGAATGAATCTCAGCATCAGCAGCTTTGATTCAGACTCATCTCTGCTGCACTGATGTAACCTGTAACTGTGACCATGGACCATGAGCCTCTGGGCACCAACAGAACTTTACTGTAAATGCAGTACAGCAGGCTGACCTGTTGATCCTGCATTAAACTGCAGTATTTTAGATTAGATTAGATTCAACTCATTGTCATTGAGCACACAAGGCACACAACAAAATGATCGCTCCAGATCACTCATCCAGAGACGAGCATCTGCGGTCATGCAGCCAGAGACCAGCACTACCATTAGGCAATGTGGTTTAACTGTCTTGCCCAAGGACACAGCGCACCGCAGGGACAGGGGCTCGAACCGGCAACCCTCTGGCTGCAAGGCGAGCGCCTATGAAGCCGACGGATACTAGGGAGTTAGGGGGGTTACCGAGGCAACCGGAGCCTGCAAATGACCAAGGCAAGAAGCCAATCTCAGCACTTTGACTGATAGGTCGCCACAATATGAGCACGCAGCACTTGGTTTTCAGATTCACCTCCCAGTCGTGATGCCTGGTTTAAAAAAATGCTTAATTGAGACTTCGGGGACCAGCAGGTGTCATCATGGCGGCTTTGGCCATCTTTTATTTGCAGTCTGTGTTTGAGATGCAAAAGATGATCGTCTCGTGTGACTGCATTCACGTGAGAAACTTCGTTGTTGTTCAAGAAAACAAAAACCTTGTGTGAACAAGTTTCTGTACGTACAAATGCAGTCAGACTGGAATACTAATGAAGACTTTCAGTAAGTGATGGCTGCTTGTCACCTTCAGGCACTTTAAATATTTAGAAATACTCCCCTCCTGTCTTCTGATGGTAACCATCCAAAGACATTAGACTCATACGGTCACGAAACAGAAACTACATCCTCTTTCAACTCAAAGGTTTCACATATCAGGACATAAAAAATAATCTTAGCTTAGCAGGTCTTAAAATTTAAACTTAGATGAGCAGCAACACATGACGTGTTACACCAGGTCATGGAAAGTTGCTGCTGTGCTTGGGATCGTTGTCCTGATGACCCAGTTTGGTCCAAGCTTTAGCTGCCAGACAGACCAGCAAAGTGAAATTCTTTTATAGAGGTGCTGATCAGTTAATCAATGCATTTGATTAGCAGCACCTGGCTGCTCCTTATCTTCTGAATTCCTGTGGAAACAGTGAGGCTTTTTTCACACTGTTTCTGCATTTTGGCTCAGTTTTTGTTAAATGACCGATGGACACTTTGTGCTCTTTTTACCCAATTTTAGAACTTGCTAAGCGCCAGATAATTTCTTATGTCTGTAAACCTTAGAACGGAAAGGGTGTGCACTTTCTTCTTACCATGACTGCATGAATATAGAGTAAATATTTTTCACTGTGTGCGTGGTACTTCATGGGCTCCGTAGAACCATCTCTGAACAAATTAAGTTGTTTCTGTTAACTCTTTCCCCCTTGAACGCCTTCTAGAGGTAATCCCTATTTCTCTTTTCTGAACTGAGTGGCTTCTGTTGTATTTCGGGCTTGCTTCAGAACAATAGCAATTTTATTTATATAGCACATTTTATTGCATGCAAACTCAACGTGATTAACGTAGGAGATAACAACAGAAAACCCCACCCTTTGATCTGATTCCAGGAACATTTAAATGATCTGCACTGATGACCCGAGACGTGTAACTGGGTTATAAACAGTGACCTGTAAGAACTCCAGCTGCTCCTTTTTGAATGAGCTGAAGTCGTCTGACTGATGATTTGGATAATCCAGCAAACAGAGCATTACAGTAATCTAACCTGCTTATATGACTGCATGGACCAATTTCTGAGCAACAGTTTGGGATAGGAATTTCCTAACCTTAGATATATTTTTAAGTGATAGAAAGCAAATCACTCAATATCCAGAATAATACCAAGATTCCTGACACTGTTTCAGAGACAGGGCAGATAAATATGAACAAATTTTAGTCTCTGACATTTTGGACCAACAAATATTTCTGTGTTCTCTCTGACACTAATTGTCTCAGTTTGTGAACAGAGTTTAGATCAGAGGAAAATGATAAGTACAGCTGTGTATCATCAGCATAAGAATGGTACTAATCCCCATTCCTACTAGACTGCTCAAAGAAGATGTGTTCCTAATTGCATAACTGCTTTTAAATGCGATAAATGCTTTTAAATACAATTGAGCAATAATTCTTTTTGCATATAAAACTAGAGGATCTACACTTACATATCATGCATTCAACAAGTCCCGGAGGACTGTATCCTTCCTCCAACAGGTTTGCAGAAATCACGGAAGCAGCACTAACGGGAAAACGTACTCCATGCACTTTACCGTTTTCATTAGCATGTACATCTATGGCATTTCTCTAGCTAGCATAGTATTTAGATACAAAAAAACTGTTTTCAGTTTCTTTGTGGGTTATTGCACTTCTTAGCTACTTTATGTAGTTACTATGGATTTCCTTCATACATATTATAATTAGGGTTCTGATGATTCTATTGATGTATACAGTGGCTTGCAAAAGTATTCATACCCCTTGAACTTTTCCATATTTTGTCACATTACAACCACAAACATAAATATATTTCACAGGAATTTAATGTGAAAGACCAACACAAAGTGGTATACAATTGTGAAGTGGAAAGAAAGTTATACATGATTCAAAACATTTTTTACAAATAAAAAAACTGAATAGTGCTGCTATAGGCCTAGGCTGCTGGGGGGTTCCCATGGTGCACTGAGTGTTTCTTTTCATTCACCTTCATCTTTCTATTCTGTTTATACCCCACTCTGTATTTAATCATTAGTTATGAATCTCTGGCTCTCTCCCACAGTGTCTTTTGTCTCGTCTCTCTCCCTCAGCCCAAACCGGTTGTAGCAGTGTGGTTCTGTCAGAGGTTTTTTCCTGTTAAAAGGGAGTTTTTCCTTCCCACTGTCACCAAGTGCTTGCTCATAGTGGGTCATTTTGACTGTTGGGTTTTCTCTTTAATTATTGTAGGGTCTTTACCTTACAATGTAAAGTACCTTGAGGTGACTGTTTATTGTGATTTGGCGCTATATATAAAAAAAATTTTAATTGGTAGGATTTATGATTGTTTGATAATACAAAGCGAGAACAAAGGTTAAAGAGTTATGGACCAACGACAGACCCTTGAGGAACTCCTAATTTAATTTTGATTTGTAATCTAAAATTTTGATCTAAAACTGCCAATAGAAACATGAGAGCTAGTCAAGAATCTGACCTTTAAACCCCTTTTGAATTAAAATGACATGATCGGTGTTTAAAGCAGCAGACTAGAAAAAGGTTTGTAAATATTAATTACCATTGAACCTAAGTTGTTTTTCTTGAATAGTGATGTGATTACAGCACATTTAAGAGAAAATGCCAGTCTGTAGAGAGCTGTTGATAATATTTACTAAATGAATAAAGGTTAGTGTACCTTCTTCTCTCAGCGGATGTGGACTGCTTTTCTTTCTCTCTAACCCCTTCTTATCTGCCCTGATTTGCTGCGCTTTTTAGAGCCTCTTTCTACACATCTTCCGAACTGGAAATTAAAATTATGGATCTGGTCAGCTGGTCTCTCAACACTATTTATCAAATTTTCTCTACAAAGAGATTAGGAAAAGGAGAACCCTCATGTCTGAGTGGGACATACCAGGCTGGCTCCATTATGGATTCCTGGGGTGACTGGAAGATTACATGCCTGGCTGCGACTGAGGACGTGGAAGGCGCATACATATTTGGCTTATTGATAACAGGATTTCTTCTGATTGGACTTGGGGGATACCTGTTTTATCGTGAAATTTGGAAAGTCTGGGCAGCCGTTCGAGCCTTGGTAAGGCTGCCTGGCCAGTGTGATGGTATGTGCAGAGCAGTACAAACTCAGACTCAGTATCTGCTGGAGCTGAATTGCAAGTTGGATGCAAGTTGCAGGCCAGCTGTGGCTGTGCCCGCAAGCAGAATGGATTAAAACTTGGAGAAGTTGTCTGTCTGCGCGGTGAGGATGGAACCAAGAAAATTTGGGTGATTGGATTTCTTTTGCCATTGAGAGTTTTTCTCCAGCGAGACTGTAAGGCTGTCAACAAATTAATCAGTGATGGCCTGTACCAAAACATTTGTGTTTATTTGGACTCCCTGGTGGGCCTCGAATAGCCTGTAATCTCATTTTCTCCTGGATGTTATGTAAACAGATGCTCTACTCGCTACACTTGCTACGCCAGGCTTTTGCAACCTCATATTTTGCCCTGGGGGGGGGGCATAGTATGAGATGATTTTTTTTCTCCTCACCCACTCCACTCGTGTTCACTATTGTTTCATCTTTTTAAACAGCAGCGCCTCTCTGTGATGGCAACAAAGCCGCAGACAATTATCTCCCATGTTTGTTCTTTTCTCGGATGGGTGGTCTGTTAACTTTATTGATCCCACAAAGGGGAAATTAAAGTATATCTTATTTTATCTTAGTGAGGGTGATCTCTGCCTGAACAGCTGCCCTTGGAGAAACCTATTCTAATGGTGGTCAAATGCAGTCTTTATTTATACCTACTGAAGTATCAGAACCCACTATCTTTATGGGGTCAAGAATTAAAGAGCAGCTGTGAGCTCAGAGGATGAGATGATTTGAAACAGACATTTTATTTCATTTCATACAAGGGACACCAAGGCAACAAAAAATATGAACTTAATTTTTACTGTCATTTCAGCATGTTCAGTACAAAGAAGCAGACAGTTCTTCACAAACAAACATAAAAGCTTGACAGCTGTGAGCTTGGAACTGTTTGGTTTCACGTTCAGAAGCAGCTCATTTTTTAAAATCTTCTGCTTGTTTTTCTATGAAGACCAACCTCACAGTTCCAGGGTCACCAAATGTGAAGGTAGTGATCACTTTCATGTGGGGAAAAAAACATTTAAAAGAAATCAAATAAAGGATGAAAATTCATGAAAATTGACTAAAACATGCATTCAAGAGAAAACAAATCCATACGTGACATGATGGTGGGTGTAAAGGTTTGTTCTGGGAAAACTTTGCACCATTAACATTTAAAAAAAAAAAAATTCTAATGATCTATTTCTCTGCTTCTTGTCTGATGTGTGTTTTGGGGACTGGACTGATTACTGAGCTAGTTTCTAATTTTATTTATTTATTTATCCTTGGTGCAAACTGAACAAAGCTTTACCTAACAACACAAATCTGATGATTTCCATTGACGCTGCATATAAAAAGCCCCGGTGTCATCATCTGGATTGGAATAATCAGGATTTTCCAAACAAAGGAGAACATGTGTGATTGATAATTCGCCTTGATTGACTGGCTTGATGAAGTTCAGTCTCCTGTCAGTCCTGGTTTCATTAGCTTTGATTTCAGGTCCTGAATTTCAGATTTTTGTGCCGTTTAAAGGAGCAGCAAAGATCTGAAAACCCAAAAGATTTTTAGGACTATAAGCCCGCTCAAACCACGTCCAAACCGATCCTTCATTTAAAAGCTAATGATGAATTACTTTATCAATTAATCTTAATTGTGTGCGGTTCTCTGGTTGGGTGTTCATAACGATCACTTACTGTGGAAAAATAAAAATCTGCACATATGATGATGATTGAGAATGAAACATGGTCCGTACTTTAAACCAGGCTGTGACAGATGAAATGATGCTCCCTTACTGGTCGTGTTTGCCATGAGTGATGTGAGCTGCTTCCCAGTAATCATCGATGCTCGACTAGATTAAATTAATTTAAGGTGAATAGTAGATGTGAACTATTGATGATGACCGAGGCTTTTGAATACGCCAACGTCATATACACACACACATCAGCAATATATAAAAGATTTAAAAAACAAAACAAAAAGGACATTAACAAAATAAAAGACAACATGACAGCAGTAAAGTGATGACAGCGGCTCCAGCAGCCCTCTCTCTGAGCTCAAACTCAGGACACACACCATGTGTACAGTTTCAGTGATAGACACACACACACACACACACACACACACACTACAGCAATATCTAAGGCATCTGCTGACATGATATTAATGTGCAAGTATTTACATCTCCTGGAGGAACTCGCATGGTAAACCTGAATGTCTGAAGTAAATATTCAAACACTCACTCATTGGTCTGCAGCGGAGGACACTCGTATTCAGATGCACAGCACAAAACTAAAGGCTGTACGCACACCTGCTGCTACAAACATCCAGAAATACACAAACATCTTCGGAAAGAAGCAGGCATTAAATATGACCTAAACTAATTAGGGTAACACACCCTCACACCCTAATGAATGTGTTCCACATGTATACTCACCAGTGAAAACCTCCTTTGTGCCCATTTTACCTTAGATTATATTTAGAGAGCTGCTGCTCAGTACACTAAATCTAAAACTTAAAGGGGCCAGACTTAAGACACTGAAGACTGAAGACATGCACCAAACTGTTCAGACTCAGTTATTTTTTCTAGTTTTCTTAAGGGATCCAGTCTATAGAAATCATACAAACATGATTTCTCCAAGTTTGTGGCAGTCGATTTACACACACACACACACACACCTGAAGATGTTGATGAAACCCGGGTGGGGGGGTGTCAAACTGAGCACATCAGCCCAGGTGCGCGCAGAGCTAAAACCCTCAGCCTGAGTGATTCTGGTGTTTCAGTGTAATAGCAGGACATAACAGAGGGTCAGAGGGAGGGAATCTAAGCCTTGGGTGTGTTACAACCAGGCGAGCTGACGGGTGTGTAGTGTTTCAGGTTTTTAGCCATGTTCCTACACAGCTGACCCACAATGATACTGTAGCGCACAGAAGCTTATTTTGTGCACATTAATGAGTCGGGCTTAAGTGTAGTGAGTTAGATTAACGGCCGACTCCTATAATCAGGCTGTGGGTCAGATTCTTTCTTTGCCAGTCATAAACTCCTGCAGCTTCCCACAGTAAAACTATCACGGCGCATCAACAGTAACTTCATTAACACATCTTTGGGTCAGGACTGATAAATAATACCATGTGGTGTTCTTCTAGCTTCAGGTCATCAGTTCTCCATCACCTGGCCGTCATCGATCTGTTTACGGAGACAGATCCACCTGTAAAGCTGCTTACGCTGTATTATTTTGGTTACCAGATTACTCGCTCCCTCTGACTCACTTTTGACCTGTTAGTTTGCACCGTTTTTGTAGACTGGATTGTGCTCATAGATTTGCACACGTTTGTAAATCCCCTGCAGAACAGCAGTTTGCCTCACTTGGCAAATCTGGCCCACAGCGCTGAGAAAAAGATTTGCTGTAATGACTTTGATCCTGCAACTGGACTAAATGTTCTCTGCTTCAAATTTTAAAAAAAAACCCAGCCAAAACAAGGCAGAGTCTTTGCACATGTGCGTTGTGCAGACATGCAGTGATAAACTCAATGAGTTAACAGCTGTTCAGAGACTGTTTAGTCCCATAAAAACTATCAGACACTTGAACTGAACATACAAACCTACTCCCATTCATGTCAGAAAGCTGCAGGTAAACGAGGTCAACCAAGTCAAGCTTCATTAACAGCTCAAAGTTTTAATCACCTGACTGTGTGCACCCCCCCCATTTTTATCAATCACATCATCAGGCACGCACACCGACACATTTAACCGCAGCCCAAAGTCCTCACGACTGATTTCATCATCTAGATTCAATATTAAAGTATCAGTATCTGCAAAATAAGACGACATTTATAGATCTCACTCATTAACGTTCTTCACTTAAGTCTCATTTTTCACCAGCTAAATGCTCAGAGATGGTGTGTTTAAGAGCCCATTATGGTGGGAATAAATAACAAAAACAATTAACAGGAAAAAAGAAAACCCATCACAGCCAAATAATGTTAATCATTAATAACACATCCCTAATTTAAATTATTGTATATTTACTGTATTTTTAAAAGTCAGCAATCACCGAAGCATCGCTTTGCTCCAAGCGAACGACCGCTCGAAGTGTGATCGCCAACGTTTTTCCCCCAGAAGACTCTGACATGAACAAAAACGAGGAAAAAGCGAAACTGTGATTAAAAAGTCTGCGGCCTGAACGCTGCGTGTCAGACCGCGTCACATCGCTAAGGCAACGAAGCAGGTGGAAGGTCGTTTTTTTGGGGGGGGGTAAAAAAAACAACAAAGCTCCGCCCATTTTCCCAGCACAAATAAAAACACATCTGTCCACACAGTAACCGCTTCACCAGCAATAAATAATCCTCTACATAACTTATGTATAAATATAAAAGGGCAAGGAGATGTCGTCGCGTTGCTGAGAGAACAGCTGAGGCGGGGGTGGGGGTGGGGGGGGCGTCTTTTTGGGTCTGTTTTAAAGTTTCACTCGACGACTTTGTCCATCCTATAGACTACAGTGGTGGAGCTGTCCTCGTTCGACTCAGTGGGGGACACCTTTTTCCAGAGGGGGGCTTTCAGAGCCAGCTCCTGCTGGAGGCTCTCGTAATCCATGGCTCCGAAGGTGTGCTGCTGTTATTGACACGGATAACAAATTAGTCTCAAACCCTCCGTTTTTAAACCGGTGTTTATGTGCTGGGTGCAAAAAAAAAAAAAAAAAAAAAATCATCATTAACTACCGTTATCACAGCGTTCCCCACACATTCAGGCAGGTTACAATAAATGTGCACAATGCAACACATCTGTCCTCTTGTATCAGCAACTTCTTTCCAATCTGTTTATAAAGCTACAACCTTGAAATCAGGCAACGCCAACATCTGAGAGCTCATTGAGTCTGACCTGCATTAGCAGAACTGACTCAAAAAAAAGAGGCGACTTCATGAATAAACAAAACATATTACATATTGTAATCTCATTAAAATTAGTATTTAAAAATCAGGCCAGTTTGAGTTAAGGTCAGCAGACTGAGCAGCTCGTGAAGCCAGCGAACATCTGTCTGGTTTCCTCTGTCGCGTTTCCTTTTAACATCTGGAGCTCTGGGGACTCGGGATCCATCCAGGCTAACCTTCACTACTGCGAGCCAGAAAATAAACCTAATAGGCAAAAACCTGGTGGTTAATCAGAAAACGCTCGTTCCACCAGTGCGATCACTTCCCACGGCTCAGAACAGAAAGCGGAGAGGGCGAGAGCGTGGGTGCAGCCTGGACTATGAAGTCGCTACATCAGCAGATTTATGCAAAAAAGCTCCAGATGTTTTGCTTCCTCTGAAAAAAGGTTCTGGGCACTCCGAATGTGTGGGAAACACTGTGTTATATAAATCAGACATGTTTGATTACCTTCAGGTAGATAATGGAAAAAAAAAAATCTGACTAAATTTAGTTCTAGTTTTTCCTCAGACTCACGCTGCAGCCTCTTTTATTATATCAAGTTTAGATGATTTAGCTCCTTATATATTAAATAGGTGCAAGAAAATAATAATAAACAAAGTCCGCCCACTTTCGGCAGCACTTCCACCCAAAGGATGAAGGGGGACAGTTTAGGTGTTACTCTGCATACAGATATGGAGGTCAGTGCATAAAGGTCAGTGCAAACAGGTGTGGCTACAGGAAGTTGCTGGGGAGAAGGTGCGCTGGTACGTGAGCCCGATGAGGCGGAGTTTATCCTTACCCGCTGGTCCCCGCCTTCTCTGCGAGGATCGTGCTTCTTGGCGAAGTGCCTCAGGTTGTCGTAGTTGTGGAAGTTGAAAAGCTCCACCAGGTCCTGAAATACAAAGAGAGGAAATACGACATTTCACTCTGGAGGTCAATGTGACCTACCGCAGAGTCCTCACTGGCTCAGCTGTGAATTGTGTTTTTGTAGAGCAAAATAAATGCAGGTCACCTGCTCCTTTCTCCCACTGATACACACTGTAAACTATTAAGTGAATAAACAAAGAGGTGCAGTAAAGTCTCTGCTTGGCTCCGGGTGTTTATTCTCCTGTTCCCAGACAGGACGTACCGTGCAGAACTGGATCCCTCTGACCGAATTGCCCAGCTTGTCGAGCGGAGGCGACCAGCACATAATTCCCATCACGTTGGGAACAACCAGCAGGATCCCTCCCGATACGCCAGACTTCGCAGGCAGGCCGACCTGCAGCAGGTAAACAGAAGAGTTCGCAGAAAAGCTCACGGAGCAACGGCGACAGAGTACACCAACACGGCTTTGGTGAATCCTACATTTAACTGAATATTCTTAGAAAAAAGTAAAAGAATGATTTAGATTTTCCTTTTCCAGCCCGAAGCAATGGTGCCTTTCTACTGCACAGAAATATTTAAAATAAGAGTCCAAAAATCCGCCTCTCACTAACTCAGCAGCATCATCTCTGAGATGCTCCAGCATGTTTAAAAGGCACTTTGATGGGTCCAGTTAGTATCAGGAGGCACATCTGCCTCAGCTGAGGGGCTTGTTGTGATTGGATATCAGATTTGAATGTCATATGTTGGAATATTTTAAATTGTCCGATTTTGTACTTCGTTTAAGCCATCTGTTAAAGCACTCTGCAAACGGTGGATGTTCTTTACATCCTGCAGTTATCAAATCTGCAGCCTGCCACTGAGCAGCTGCTGTTTTCCAATTCTGACTTATATGAGAACACTTCATTAATTTTGACCTACTTGAAGCTAAAAGTCTGAAAACAGTTAATAAATCAAAAATAAACTGCATGTCTGTGGGTGCAGCTCATGCACATTTTACTCACATGGAAAGCAAACTGTCCCGAGAAGTCGTACATGCCACAGGAGTGCATCAGACTCAGCGTGTTCCTCACCGCCTCTGGGCTCAGCACGCGCTCGCCCGTGATTGGGCAGATGCCGCCGTTTGCCAGGGTGGCCGCCATGACACTGGCGCTCTCACACGTCACCTCAATGGAGCACAGCTGGAGGTGCAGAGAAAAGCGTATATAATTTCTCCTTCATAATTTTCGGAACAGCTCATCTCCATTATTGCACCTCAAGTTGTGGAAGCGAGAGACAGAAAAGTGAAAGCAAAGAGATGAAAATGATGGACGATTGTGCGCTGCGATCCTCAGACACCACGCCTCAGTCCATCTGACTAGTTTTGGGAACAACATGGAGTCAAACTGAAGCTGCTGTGTCACACAGGGAGGCCAACATGCTAAAAACCAAACAGATTTTAACAGAAAGACGTCAAAGTTACACTCACTTGAAAGTACAAGTCCAGTACAGAGGTCATATCTGTCCCCTCTGGGAAACACTGTAAAGAAAAGGGGGGGGGATAAAGAAATAAATTAATTAATGCTGTAAAGACCCAAGAGCATCACAAACAGTTCTGTTACAAAGGGCTGAAATCTGGGTCTTTAAATGTGTACTTGAGTTTTTCTAGTGTCACTGTTACGGCCTCTGACCTTTGGCCTCTTTTTGAGGAGAGCTGCTCTCCTCCTCTCTCTTTCCTCTAGGTGTTTCCTGCCTAATTGCGACAGCTGAACATCATTGCAGTCGTTTGGGAGGCTGCATGTAAGGCTCCAGTGCTACCTGCCATTAGGCCACTGGGCTTAGTTGTGTGTAGTTGCTGGACTAGAGCTGTTTGTGCTTCAGGTGTTTATGACTGGAAGTGGCAAAACCTTGGCGGTGGTTTTGTTGGTTCTTTTTGTTAGAGGAAGCTTGGTAGGGTTCTCTGCCATTTTTGCCCTTTTCCTCCTGTTGCGTGGCCAGCCAAGGCGCTTAGGTATTGTCTTTTTGTTCTCACCTAAAGCTCAGCTCTACTTTAGTTTCTAGGAATTGGGAGGATTTTTGTTTTTTGGCCCTGGAGGCCCTGATGTTTGACATGTGTTCTTTTGTCTTTCCCTCCCTTCTTGTTTTTAATAACACTGGGTCAACTGTAAATAGCAGAGTGTAAATGAACTTGAGTGCACGCAGGATTGAGTTTGTGGTTTGCCAGTGTTATACCCCCTGTGACCCCTAGACCTTGCAGGTAGGAAGAAGGCTGTGACTACATTCGTGCTTCCGAGCGCAGGTACTCCCACCAAAGGCTCATTTTATGCCAGGAAAAAGTAGATCACCTCATCTGAGATGCAGCCGCATACATTTATTGTTTCCGTTAAAGCATAATTGTTGTTTTTCTTCACAGAAGAAACACTTAACCCCATTTAATCACAGAGGAAGTGACACTTTCTCCTCAGTAACATGTAACCATGCACACATGGTTCTTGCAGTCCGGCTGCTTCTTTACTTCGGTTTAGTGTCACCACAATTTCCAGGAAAGCTCTGAGCATCCCTGCAGACCAGCCAGGTCTACAGTTCCTGGTCAGCTTTTCAAACAGCAGCAGCCTGGAGAAGCTCTAAGTATGCAGGCAGATCCTCAGTGCTCACAACGATCTGCTCGGACAAAGTCTCACCTTGTGTGAGATCATTACTGATCTGTGACGCTGGTATAAACCAGACTGCAGTTATTTTGGTTCTGGAAACTGTGGTGACAGTTTTTCCATCCATGAGATAAAAAGGTCTCATTAAAGTTCATCTCAGTCCAGCTGATTCCTCCTAACAGGCACCTCAGGAGGCTGGAAGCAAAATATGCAGATTTCTCATTTGTACATGTGAATACATTTAATTTATGTGGTGAGAAACATTACCAACGGCACCTGTGGCAATAAACTAAACTAGTGGTGAAACGGGGAGAAACGTGAAGCCTGATTGGTCTAAAAAGGAAATGTTCTGCTTTTCCCTTCTCTAAAAACCTGGAGAGCAACAAAGACGAGCAGCGGCAGCAGAAGGACGAACCTTTTTCTCTTTCAGGTAGTAGCCGATGGCGAAGTTCCTGTCTCCTGAGTCGCGCTCAGACTGGAATCTGTCACACAAAGAAGAGCGCTGCCATTACAGAGGAAGGAAGAGTGTGTGTCTGTGTGTGCACTTTCACTGCTGTGCTGGTATTCACTGGCCCTGCCCTCCATTTATGCAATACAACAACAGCTCTCATGTCATCATGTGATGATGGCGCAACACGAGCCGTCATAAATCATGCAAACCTTTCAAACCTCGGCAGCATCTGTGGAAGTCGTCTCCACACGCTAACGTGGGTAAACAAGGTTTTCATGTTGTCTTTATGTATGAAGAAAAAAGTTAACACATGGTGTCTGCAGTAATATTTCATTTCAGAGCAGCTATTATAGGACGCTTGACATTAAACATTAAAACTAACATATCCTCTATTTGTTTATTTGGTTTTATTCCAGTTAAGAATTTTCTCCAGTTTTAGCTGCCTTAAAGGTCATCATAGAGGTGGTTAGATTGGGGGGGGGGGTTGAAGAGCACCGGTAAACACAAGTAAACTTGTGTGGTTCTCAGGTGATTGAAAAAGGAGATGTGGAAACTCTGAAACCAGAACACGTCTCAGAGGGACTTACGTGGCGTTGCTGAAACCCACATACTCGTTTCCTGCCATCCTTTTCAGAAAGTTCATGACCTGGAGGGAAAACAGGAGGCGGGTCATGATGAAAGAAGGAAAAAAAAGTTATCAAACACTACAAATGACCTTTCTACATTTATAAGAGCTACCAGCTGAACATTACATAGAAAAACATTAAATCATACTAAACTTATTCAACACCCACACCCAGATAATTAAAACTCAATGTTTCAACGCCTGTTTGTTTTTCAGGATCTTCCTCAGCGGGACTGAAGTGGGAGCACTTATTTCTCAGCCTATTTTACCTGCATTTTTCCTTCAACTACAACAATAAAACATCAGGCAGCCAGAGGGGTGGAAAGGTGCTGAGGGTGCTCGCCACCCTCTCAAATATGGTCACTTCTGGCATCAAGAATAACCTGGCATGGCAGCAGCTAAAATTTCCATGTTGGCACTTCAAAATGGGGAGACCAGAACAAATGGTAATGTTACTTTTATATACACTCATTTTACATTTGATATGGCGGCATCACAGCTGCTGCACATCCATGATGCCAATCCCACCACACAATGCCACCACATCCCAAAGGTGCTCTGCTGGACTGAGATCTGGTAACTGGAGGCCATTTGAGTGCAGTGAACTCACTTTCATGTTCAAGATGACTGATCTGATCTGCTTTAGGACCCTGTGTGTATCCTGCTGGAAGAAGCCACCAACAGCAGAAACTGACAGGTAGGGTGTGGTTTTTATATGATCAGTTTGTACTAAGGGGCCCAAAGTGTGCCAAGAAAATGTCCCCATACCATTAGACCGCCATTAGATGTTAAGATTCAACTCATTGTCACTGTGCACACATGGCACACAACGAAATGATCGTTCCATATCACTCATCCAGAGACGAGCATCTGCGGTCATGCAGCCAGAGACCGGCGCTACCGTTGGGCAATGTGGTTTAAGTGTCTTGCCCAAAAACACAACGCAGCACAGAGACAGAGGCATTAGTATGAAATGTTGATACCAAGCCAGGTGGATCCATGTTTCCATGGTGTTTATGATGTTTACCATCCAAATGTTTCAGTCAAAATTGAGACTCAGACCAGACCAGTGTTTCCTCAATCTTCTGTTGTCCAGATTTGGTGAGCCTTGTGTGACGTGTAGCCTCAGCTTCCTGTTCTTAGCTGAGAGGAGTGGTCTTCTGCTGCTGTAGCCCATCAGCTTCACGATGTTGTGCGTTCAGAGATGCTCTTCTGTGTATCTTGGTTGTAATGAGAGGTTACTGTTGCCTTCCTCTCAGCTCAGTGGTTTGAGGGGAAATCCCAGCAGTTTCTGAAATGCTCTGACCAGCCTGTCTGGCACCAGCCACCATGTCTCCAAGTCATTTAAATCACCTTTATAAATTCTGATGCTTTCACACTCTAGCAGGTCATTTTGACCATGCCTAAATGCACTGAGTTGCTGCCATCTGATTGGCTGATTAGACATGTGTTGATGAGATGTTGAACAGATGTACCTAATAAAGTGGCAATAGGTCTAATACTCACATAGTCAAATTTTTCTGCGTTGCTTGAACTCTGCTGCAGAGAGAACAGAATAAAAAGCAGTTAGTGTGGTTCACTTACAGAGAGAAGCCTCAGAGGATAAAAGCACAGCATCAGAAAAGGTTATTTTAAAATGATCAATGATACTGCTGACCAATTACGCTTACAGAATTAGCAGGCATGAACAGACTGTTTTAAAAATACAATGTAACAATCACAGGAGCTTTTCCAAGAGTTACACAGATCATTAATACGATCAGCTTGTGGAAGGTTACAAAGAGGGAAGTTCAAAGGGAGATTTATTAGACGTGTGTGTTACATCTCACTGATTCCACTATTGACTGTCAAACCTGTTTTAATTACATCTGACAGCCCTGACTGTGTGCATGTTTCTACATAAAATCTGACAGATGTGGGTGTATGCGGGCAGGTTTGTATTATGAGTTAACACTGCAGGTGTGTGTGTGTGTGTGTGTGTGTGTGTTTGAGGTGAAGAGGAGAGGGGATTGGCCTTCGTCACAGCTTGTAGCTCACTGATGTCCCGCAGAGAAAACACAGCAAAAAGGGGAAAAATGGCCACGCATGCACATTTAAAGTACTGTAACATCAGTTTTAACTTTACAGGTAGATTTTAAAACTGTGGCACTGATGAAGGTGTTAAAGAGTCACTACATGAAGTTTCTATAGAGCTGATTGGAGGACAAGGGGGGGTAAAAAAAAAGGGGGGGGGATCAGGGGGAGTGGGAGAGAGTGAGGAGATAGATATGGAAAAGGAAGAAAAAAATTACCAACGTCATTTGACCTGCTGCAGCAGTCATTATTTCCCACAGTTCCTAAGTCTGCAAAATATGCAACATACAAAAACAGCAACAACATGTAGCCTTCAAGCAGCATGTAACAACAGTTTGGGGCATACTGCCAGGGCAGCCTTCACGGCGAGTTTCCCCACCGAGGGTTAAAGGCCAACTGTGCAACCTCACCAACGACTTTACGATTAAAGTCAAAATAAAAAGCAACACATTGAAAAAGACGCTGACGTAAACACAGACACACACCTCTGGGTTTGTTTCTCTGCTGGCAGTTTAAGGGTTCAGTCTGCATCGTTAAATCAATCAATAAGAAGACTGTGGGTGGAGCCGTCTGACGCCTATGACCATGTAAGGCAGCCCTCTCTGTATTATATAGAGGTTTAATGCGGTGCGTGTCTCAGCCAGGAGCGATCAGCTCACAGAGTTTACTGATCTTAACATCAGCATTAGCTCGTGCGTGCCTCCGGCTGATAAGAGCAGAGCGCGAACCACCGCAGCGACGCTGGGCCGTTAAACAGGATCACCGTCGGGATGAAGACAGGTTTCTGCGTGACTTTTAGCGATGTGGCATCTGCTCTTGACAATGTTTGGGTTTTAATTTTAATCATGATTTTGGTTTCTGATGCTAATGAGAACGAGATAATTTTTTTCTTTTTGGCAATTATTTTCACCGCAAAGCTCTTATTGTGTTACAAACCAGACTCTGCCCCCTTTTCTACCTTTCCTCTAAACTCACTCAGTTTAGTGCAAATAGAGCCAAGATGGAGGCAATATTTGGTCATGTGTGATTATTAATCGTTTACAGAGATTATTAATGGCTCCCTGCAGCTGCCTTTGTCTCTGGGTTATGCTGCAATTAATCAAATTTAAATTGTTTTGGTTTCTAATTAAAGAAGAATTAAAATAATAAAATACTTTTTTTTTCTTTGCTTTCTGCTCGTCTACCATGCAGGTCTCCCACATACTCACCTAGACTCCCTTCACCACCGCCGCCCTCTTTTCCCCGCATTTTATGTTTCCAATTGTGTTTGATGTAAGATTTATAACACTGTAAAAACACATTTTTAGTTCAATAAATACATAATTGTCTTTAAGTTAATGAATAAATCTGATTATGATTTTTGCCTTAAACATGGGAGTCCTGCCTTATTGCAGTTTAGAACCACAGACTGCGTTTTCATAAATCTAACAGCATTTTTGTAAATGGGGCTGCTGCTGTTTTGGTTTTAAATGCACAATAAAGAGAAACTCTAATTTTCTGTTTTCATTGAAATTAAGGATGTTATGCCTCTGCGCTCTCCAGATCAACCTCTGCAGAGCTGTTTTGCCATCACGATGCAAAAACTCTGAAAAAAGTGCCACTAATGTGAAGAAAACAGATCCTGATAATCCTGACTGGATACTTTAAAAACTGTTGAATCTGCAAAGTGATAATAAACAAGGATCACAAAAAAATAAAAAATAAAATAAAAAGATAATCAGGGTTTTGATAACGCGTAGACACTGAAAACACACAGACCTGAGCTGCCTTTAAATACAAAAGGTCCAAATTACTCTGAACATCCTTCCTCTCTAAACTGCTTCCAATCAAGTCCAATAAAATCTAAAACGCCTCAGAGCTTTGGCAACATATCAGTGCAGCTGGGATGGCTCATTTCATTTGTTACGCAGGTTGAAGTCAAACAGAAAAAAAGGTCACCTCCAGGAAAAGCTGCAGCTATCAGTCGCTAAGGCTAATTATGATGCTATAAAAAAAAATCTTAAAAAGGAGCCAATTTAAAGACAAAGACCTTCAGCTGTGAAAACAGAGCTAACGGCTCCTGTGTGAGCATGTGTGCAAGCACTAATTAAGCAAAGGGAGCTTGTTGTGGATAAAGAAATTAAATTTAACCTCAAAATGATGATTAACACCTTTACTGTGTAGCGTGTTAATCGTGGACAAAGCTGACATTTAAGCCTTTTAATCTCTCCTCCACTCTCGAGCTGCAGTCAGTTTGATTTGCTGTTTTTATTCTTCTCACCAGGAAACAAAACTGAACCCATCTTGAGGTGGAGCCACCTTATAAAAATAAAATACAGGGTGTGACTTCATTAAGGTGTGCTTTTTAATCTGCATTCACCCTCGGTGCAGGTTATTTTCAGCCTGGATGCTCAACGTAGCCAAGTTTCCTCCAGGAAGGATTAACAAGTGATTTAATCACCACAACAGGTCACGCGGCTAAGGTAGTGACCTACAAATACCTAGAACTCAAGAGTCATAAACATGTGAACACAGCGGAAAGAAAATCGTGGGGTGTTTCAGAAGAATCTGTTTAATAAATCAGAAAAGGGCAGGTAAATCATTAAAGTGGGCTTCAAAAGCAGGTTAATTAACCCCCTGACCCTCAGTTTATCTTGCTGATAAAGCAGCTCAGTGACACCCACATTACAAGGAATTTTCTAGCATATGGACAGGACGCAAACACAAACACACAGAGGAGGAGGAGAAAGAAAGAAGTGCGACTGCTTTTACCTTTATCAGTGAAGTACAAACAATAGCGCCAGCATTCACCATCGGGTTGTGGGGCTTATCTGGGAAAACAACAAGAGTTTGTTAGCGTGCCGCGAAGGATCAGCGTGCAAACATTGCCGTGTGCACATACACAAACAACGAGGGTCAAGTACATACAGAGCAAACACTCAACATAATACAGACAGACGTACAGCACAGGCTCAACTGTCTCAGCATCCATCTGTCCAGTCTGAAACGCCCCAGTTCATCGTCGAGGTACACAAAATTAATATCTGCCACCTTTAAAGGGTGAAAAGTCCACATTTGCAGGCTGGAGGGGGCTCACATCAGTGACTCAAGTTTAAAAAAAAAATTAAAAAAAATTTACACTTCATTTGTATTACAATAATTATTAAAACTACCCAGTTAGGTTCAGACACTAGAAAGGGTTTTAAAGTTGGTTTTAAAGTTCAGTTGGTCATGTGATCCCTTTAATTCAATTCAATTTAATTTATAAAGCACCAAATCACAACAAACAGTCACCTCATGGTGATTTATATTTTAAGGTAAAGACCCTACAATAAACCGACAATCAAAACAAACCCCCTATGTGCAAGCACTTGGCGACAGTGGGAAGGAAAAACTCCCCGATTCCTTTTAGTCTGGACAGAAAACGCGCTGCAGATTAGGGCTGTGCAATTAATCAAATTTTAATTTTGACTTTGGTTCCACAAGGTCACAAAAGTGATGCTCTGCAAGTTTACTGTAAGCCCCGATACTGCCGGCACTTAGGCTTGTGTAGGTGCATTATATGTTAATACCGTTAAATCTATGCTAACCTGACCTGCACCTCCCGAGGTGTCGTGATTGCGATTGGCCTGTTCAGCACCATCGCATCCTCCCGTGGATTTCAGGTTTTTAATTGCGCAGTTTTTTAAATTTAATGGTGAGAGAATAACAATCATCGTCTCAATATAAGGAATAATAATCATAACATCAATTTAAGGACTAACGTGTAAGCAAATTCCTGGAGACTACAGAAATGTAGGTGAGGAAATGTAGAAATAAGTGGAAAAACTAGAATAAATGTGTTTGACCCAAAAACAAATAAACAAACAAATAAATAAATAAAACCAACAGGAAAAAGAGTCCCGGCCTTTTACATGCGGTGCAGCCGACAGAAAAAAGGTAATTAACATGGATTTGCTGCACAGTGGTGTCTGCAACATCCGCAACACAAACACCGCAGCGTTTCCAGTACAACCAGTATAACCATAATTTTTCTGTCGGCCTGAATGATTCTGATTTAGTCTGAAGCTGAACGTGCTTTCTGTTCAGTCTGGGCTGTAATGGCCGCCCTGACCGATCCGATGTGAGCAAATTTATTTGGTCTAAATCAATTCGGTCCTTTTTCTTCCTCGTGTTATTAGTCGTGATAACTGGCATTACCTTTATTTATATACTTTTCATGTTTAATTTATAACATATTTACTTATGTTGTGATTTATTTATTTTTATATTTTAAATATTCTGTATTTTATTTTTAATTTAGTATTTATTTTCAAGAGATTGTAGACATGCACATACAAAGTCAGTGAGGTTACACCTTGTTAAATAATAATGATTTCAATATTGACCAAAAAAAATAGTGATTATGAATTTTTCCCCATAATCGAGCAGCCCTACTGCAGACAAGATCGACCTTTGTTAGTGATTTAAGTCCTCTTATCACCCCCACCCCCCACTTCATTTTTTTGCCCTTTTCTTTTCCTTTCTTGCGTTTTTGGTCCCAGTAGGGCAAAATAATGTATTACAATTGGGATCTTAAATTATTGACTGAAGAAATCAATATATGTATTAAGTCCCTCAAATGTCTTTTGAAGGTTAAAGGTGTCACGGTGCAAAAAATAGCGCTACAGAAGTACAATATATGGTGTTCACAGCATATATATTTAATATTTACTTTTATACACTTTTTCCTGTGTTCACCATGTGGCACGGAGTCAAAAAAAAAATCCAGCACTTTCCTCCCTCAGATCTCTGAAAGAGTTTGAGTCCAGCACTTACATCACCTAGGTCATGTGATCTACTTAAACGGTACCACCACGGGGCTGCCCTGGCAGAGGACGGGCACACTTCCTCCTACACCAGCGTGTATGTGGGAAGGATGTGGCCATGACATGTCTGCAGCCTGGGGATTGTGGAATTTCCTCTCATAGCTCGAAGTGCCCATTTTTGTACAACCCAACCACGTTTCTTCATCTGACTCATTCACAGCTCTCACCCTCTCTCTCCCTGACGCCAGAGCTAGACAGTTGAGCAGTGATGGTGAGTAATGAGCTGAGAAGGCCGTCAGAGCCTCCCGTATCAAGTGAGAGTCCACAAGAACAATGCAAACATGTTCTGGGAAAGCAGCATGAAACAGTCTGTACTAAACATCTGTGTTTCTATGACTTACTGTTCTACACCACACCTACAAGCAGAAACACCCCTTTTTGCTGTTTTGGGGCATTTCTTTAACAGCTAATACAGATATGTGCACAAAATTAAGGGTTGGAGCCTTTATCTAAAAATAAATTCATTCAGGGGGTCAATGTAGGCCTGCATGTTTTTATCCTACAAGGTGGTGGTCTTCCTCAATAGATTGGTAATAACTGGATTTTGGCCAGTTAGATTAAATAAATGCCCACACCTTGCATCAGATCTCTTCAGTGTATTACTCTGAGGAGGACGTTCAACGAAAGCTACAAGAAAACTCTGCAGTCTCACCATCTTCGTTCAGGAAGAGCTTGTTGAAGCGGAGGCCGCTGGGCTCCTTCCCAATGAAGCTGTGCACGTACTCCGTGCTGTGGTCGTGAACCGCGACGGCGTACTTCAGAGGCTTCACACAAGACTGCAGACAGAAGGGGAGCTTAGTGTCGCCCACCGTATGTCTGCAACAGACACAAGATGATAGCACGTTATCAGAGCAGCCCGGGAGGCTGCGGGTTAAACGATTAGAGACACGTGAGGAATGCGAGTGTTTCACAATTCAAAGAAGCTGAGTATTTATTGTCACCATAAACTGAAGTAAGGCGGTGTAAAAACAACAGTTATCTGTGCGACTGCCTTCTTACAACCGCTAATCAGAGAACGGGCCGATCAAAACGCCTCCGTCTTTTCTGGGAAAGACAAGTGCGTGTGTGGGGGTGCTTACATGATTCTGGACCTTAAAATGAAAAATAAATAAATAAAATATCTATTTGTCCTCCCGCCCTATAACAGCTGGGATACACCTCCCCAACAGGATAAGCAGGAGAGAATGGATGGATATCTATTTGAGTTAATGCTTCTCAGAAAAAAAACACTGAGTTTACTGCACTAAAAAAAAAAAAATTAAGGTAAAATAATGTCATATAAAGTCTTTTGAGGACTGAAACCTCCTTGTGCTTAGAAAAAAAATCTCTGTGGATGCCTGGTGCACCAAAGTTGATTTTTAAGATGGAAACTGACTGCGAGTGGTCACAGGCCTGGTCCCCTGTCTCCAAAGCAACTACCTCAAGAGCAACTTGATTGCAATATTTTTGGTCATGCCACTGTCTCCAAACACCGTTTTCCCCAGTGTGACTGCAGTATTAGTGTTACTGTACCTGTACTGTACGGTCAGTACGCACAGATCGTAATTAGAGGTGGGGAGAGGACTGCAGAAAATCAAAAAACAGCCACTGATCTGCTGTGGAAACCTTTTCACTTCTCTTTAGGTCAAAAGGATGAAAAAGGACCTGAAAAAGCACGGGATCATTAACCAGGTTCAAACTGGGTTTAATAAATAAAATAAATGAGTTGAGTGTTTTCCAGTAAAAATGCATAAAAATCCCATTGGCATTCCTCACAGGACTCCTCGGACGTCATTGTGTAAATATTTAACCAGCATGTGGCCGAACACGGCGATTTCACACAGGAGAGCCGAGCGAGAACCATCGAACAAACGTTAAATATTAATGCGCCCCCGGCCGTCTCACCTCTGTCCGTCCACCGTGCACAGAGAGACCGCCCACAGGTTAGGGCTGAACTTTGCCAGCTGAGGAATGTAGTCTGCAACCTGAAAGAGAGACGAGGCCGGTGAGAGAGGAAGCAGGTCACCTTACACCGCTGATGTTTGCCATGGCTCAGGCTTCACTGGACAACACACACACACACACACCGCTGATAATACACAATAACAACACTGACAAGAGGTCAAGTCCTTGAGAAAGGAAGGATCCACCCTTGGACACTCAAAATCAGTTAATTCAGATGTGCTAGTTCATCTTCAACTACCATTTCCATCATTACAATGAGTCATTTCCTTCACTCTTTATTATCCAGAGTCATGAGGCCTTTTAAAAGAGTGTTCATATTAAACATGGCCAGCACAGGTAATCGTTGTGAGTCAAAAGCTTTAAGCACTTAGTTTCTGACAGTTCTATCTACTCTTGGCTCTGGAGGGGATTTCACTGATTACAGTCGTTTCACGCGTGGAACCTGCATCCACCTGCTCTTTACGAGGGGCATCCAACCACAGGAAAGTCTTATTCCACCCCGCTGTAAAATTTTAATAAAAAGTCTGAGTCTGGGCATGTTTACAAACCTCTTACACGCAGCCACTAATCCCACCTGTGCTTTTTTATTTAACGCGTCAAACACCCTCCATCCTCTCTCAGACCCTCCTGCTGGAGTAAAAGACCCTCGATAAGTATCCAGATGACTGTCAGTTTTCCAATTAACTCACAAATATTTGCCAATAATTCTCCTTTTGCTGACTTCTTTTCGAATGTGTGAATATTTTCACAGTGTGCACCGAACAGATGACTCACAGAAATGTGCTGCCAGTGAAAATCCTACACTCATATGTCAAAGTATCAGCTAGCTCACAGCTGCCTCAAAGATCCCTTTAACGTGTCCGAGGGTGGATTTTCCCCCTCAAGGCTCGACTGATCCAAACTCGACAGCACCTGTGAAGAGACTGATGATAATGGCTAAATTATAATCGTGATGCACAGAGAAAGAAAAAGTCGTGGATCTAAGGACACACCTGCCCTCCAGTGAGAGTTTTGGCATTCTCATACAGCTCATCAATATGGGAGGTGAAGGACTGGAAGTCTGGGATGACGAACTTCTTGCGGAAGGCCTGAGTGAGCAGGACAATGTTGCTCTGGACACACCTGATGAATAAACCACAAAAAGCATGCTAAAACATTGGGGACTGCATGCAACTGGAGGTAAAGTTTGCAACCCTGAAGTCTGACAAACTTCTGTGGCATGTTTGATGAAGAAGCTTCATCACAACAGTTTGATCAGCTGCTCGTTTTGTCCTCAAAGGAGCTTGATCCACATGCTGATGAATGAGAGATTCACACCTGAAGGGGGTAACTAAAATTAAACAGAGGCTCCTGCTGAGATGCTTTAAATGAGCTCTAAAATTGTCATTCTAACGCACACATTAGGACTACTTAGATTTCCAAAGCACAGCTTAGAATTCTGTCTGCATCCAGAAATGTTCAGGAATATATTACAACCAAATTCACACATGCTGCAATGGGAATTTTCAGCCTTGGGGAAGGAATGTGCTGCTGTCACTCACTGCTCTGAGTGCACAGTTATTCATCAGTCTGCTCTGACTCACAGTCACTCATTTGCACAATTTGTGCAGTTCTCGTCCCTCTTAGGCCTCAGTCACACAGGCCAACAGACCTGTGCACAACCACTTGGCAACCACCAGTTGTGTGGGAAAAAATCTAGATTATCTGACGGGCGAAAGGTGCTGGCAGTCACAAAAGCCCTGTTAATGTAGGCCTAGAAACCAGTCAGTGGCTCCCTGGAAACCACTGGTCACTGGGGGAAAAGGGGAGTGTATTCTGCAACCAGTTGGCAAGTGGTTGCTAGATAGCAGTTCCCAGTGTGGAAGTGGTTACAAAGAGTTATAACGGAGCTGCACCGAAAGCCTTCCCGTGATTGCTTTGGGCCTTTGGACACATGCTGGTTGCAGCATTGAGGCTTTTTCTCTGGAGGTGAACCATCATTTCCAGTTTGTGTTGCACTCTTTTAAGCTTCATTACCACTCTGAGATCGAAGGGCAAGTGTGTGCAGACAAGTTGGCGTCCTCCACAAAACCTATAGATGACTGCGGCAACTGCTAGCAACCAAAACAATCAAAGAGGTTTTTAGTGGCACACTCACTTTGCAACAGATTTCAACTAGCAACAGCCAACAACTACCAGCAAACATTCCCCAACCAGTAGGGGAATACACATTTTTCCCTAGCAACCAGTGGTTGCCAGAAGAGCACCAACTGGTTTTTAGGTTCGTTTGAGTGAGTCCTCAAGTTTTACCTTTCTTGTCCACAGCTTCCACCACAGAGAAAGGAGGCACTGCTGTCTGTCTTGGCTGTAACCTCATCCTAACAACTGCAGCTGTGCATTAATAAAATAAAAAGAATTTGTTTAAACGACTAATATTTCTAGCCGACTGGTTGAGGTCATTCCTACCGATGATTGGGAAACCCAGAGAAACCCCTCTTGTTTACAGCAGTGTGCTTTCAGCCTTCCCTGAAAGCCTGAACCGACAAACTCTCCGCTCGCTACAATAAAAGGAAATTCCCCGGTTTAAAAAACAAATTCATGATGTTAAAGAACCGATCGAGAAGCGCTCACGTGGATGCCTCCATAAATACGATGAAGAGCTGTGTAAGTGCTGCACATAACATCTACTTGTTTCACTCTTGCTGCATTAAGGAATAAAACGATTGATGGATACATTTTTGCACTTGTGTAATAAGCAAATTCAAACACTTGAATTTGCTTTAAAATTAAAAATATATGACCATCAACGTGTGCAGAATTGTTAGAGTGGAGTGAGTGCGGATTCCTGGGAAAAATGAAGCAAAAGAAAAGTGCCAATATGAAGGATGGAGATTTAAAAAAATAAATCAGTCTCACTTCTTGAAAAGCTGCCTGTCCAGTGTAACGCCATCTGAAGTCTTCTTTAGAGTTTCCTTCAGTGTTTCCATGCACTCCTTCAGTCGGGGGTCTCCAGTACGAAGCCCTGTGGCTTTCAGTGCCTAAAAATAATTTTTTTTTTAAAAAAATACGTCATTTTAAAATTTTGGTGGCTGTTATTGCATTTTTAACACAGAAGTCAAAACCTGTTTGGAAACATGGATCATGTCAGTTTACAGCAAAACAGGAGGTTTCTGGTTTTAATCCTTTTTTTATTTTATTTCAGTTAACTAAAATGTCTCATCACACCCAGTTTTGGTGCACCTCCATGCTGAGCTGAATATAAAGGACTTACTGTGAGAAATCTGTGAGCAGGAATCTTCTCTTGACCTTCAGCCACTGTGTAGAAAAGCAAATCCTCCAAACTTGGGAGGATACCTGCATTTCTTCTCCTGGGAAAGGAAAAAAAAAAAAGAAATGAGAGCAGTGATGAAGTACTTAAAGCTGCAACCTCTCCTAAAAGCACTTTGCCTTACGAGCTCTGATGTAAAGTAGCTGTAGCCTCTCAGGTTTGTCAATACACAGCAGAATTGCCCTTTAGCAGGTGTTACACTGCAGCCTATTCTCAGCTTTCATGCCAGTGTAAACACAGAGCTCATCTTTGGCTGTTGATACAGCCATTAACACATTAATGAGGGACTCAGAGGCACCTAATATAAAACAGGCAGTCCAAGTGTTAGCCACAAAAGGTGTGTGTGTGTGTGTGTGTGTGTGTGTGTATACAATGAACTGATCAAAGACTTCATTTTCCTAAGAACATATTATTAAGTCTATCTTGTTAGCAGTGTTTACCAATGAGCATTATTATGTTTTTATAGATGGTTTTTAATGTCACATCTTCAGTGGCCTTAGCATAATGCTACTTCATAATACTACTACAGGTGCTTTCAGACTGCAGGAATGATGCAAGAGGTCAGAGGAGAGCGGCCAGGCTGCTCTGAGCTGACAGGAAGGCAGCAGTAACAACCAGGGTATGCAGACGAGTATCTATTAACATACATGTCGAACCTTGAAGCAGATGGGCTGCATCTGCAGAAGACCACACTGGGTGCCACTCCTGTCAGCTAAGGTCAGGAGGCTGAGGCTACAGTTCACTCAGGCTCACCAACTATGAACAATAGAAGATTGGAAAAATGTTGCCTGGACTGATGAGTCTCGATTTCCACTGTGACGATTTTTTCTTGCCACACTTTGGACTCCTTAGTACATACTGAGCATCATTTAAACATCCCAGCCTACCTGAGTGTTACTGCTGACCAACTCCGATTCCTTTATGACCACAGCGCACCCATCTTCCGATGGCTGCTTCCAGCAGGAGAACATGCCATGTAACAAAGCTCGAATCATCTCGGTCATCTTAAAAATGACAATGGGGTCACTTTACTCATAAGGCCTCCACAGTCACCAGATCCCGATCCAATAGAGCACCTTTGGGATGTGGGGGAACGGCAGACTCTCATCATGCAGCCGACAAATCTGCAGCGACTGTCTGCTGCTGTTACGTCAATGTGGACCAAAATCTCTGAGTTGAGTCTGTGCCATGAAGAATTAATGCAGCTCTGAAGGTGAACGGGGGTTCAACCCAGTACTAGTAAGATCTCCCTAATAACATTTTGGGTGAGTTTATCCTAGTGTGTCTATGCTGCCATAATCTGATGTAATGTCAAGCTTGTACATTTATATTCTTTCTTCAATGTTTTTTCATTCATGTGCCAGCCCTTGTATAATTAAGCTGACTGTATGTATTAAACTGCATGTGCACTGTCCCCATTTTAAATAAAGTTGCAATATAACTGTCTATAATTACACAAACCACCAAACTACGTGACAACTTGCACACAGGTTTGGTGGTTGAGTCTGGATGAGACCTAAATTCCAGGAATTCTCCCGTCTTTGGTCCCGTCCAACCCTCTGAGGCTCTTGGATTAATAAAGCAAACACTGTGGCTCGTTCACACGCCGGACATGACACCGCAACAGAGGAGAAAAGTCAGCTCAGTACAGACAAGCACTCAAATATCAGAATTTTTCTCAAGACACCAACAAAGTCAAACATGGGGAAAAAAGAAAGATTAATGATTTCCCCATTGAGCAACAACGTTGCACTGCAGAGAGCGGATTTAGCTCTGCCACCGGCCACATCAGCATTTAAAATCCCAGGATTCACTCAGCACCTCCTCCCCGCCTTCATCTCATTTCACAGATGAAGGCGGGGAGGAGTAAAGTCAGAGTAAACACTCCACATCCAGCCGAGGTAACGGAGGCCAAACGTGTGCAAACATGCAGAGATCGGCTGAAATGCCTTCAGCCATGCGTAATTCAAGAGAGATTTATTGACCCGACATCTGTCTCTATATCGCATCAACAAGAGCAGTGCGGAGTCAATAGGAGACTGTCTGCGGGTGTGTTTGTGAGCAACCTACCTTCTGAAGTGTGTTTCTCACTTTGAAAAATCATCGAGATTTAGTGGAGTGTCGTTTCCATGGGATGTTTTTCTGCTCTGAAACATGCAGGAGCCACATGGCGGACAGCAGACAACACGAGGGCAAATTAGGTCTCATTCATGTAATAATAATAACTTGTATTTATATAGCACCTTTCATGATACCCAAGGACGCTGAACAATGAGAGAGAAAAAAAACAAAACACAAAAACTAGGAATTGAAGGCCTTTTTGAACAGATGACTTTTTTAACCGTTTCTTAAAAGTGTCCAGTGATGGGGCATTGTGAAGGGAGAGAGTTCCAGAGAGTAGGGACTACCACACTGAAAGCTCTGTCCCCAAAGGTATGGTGGTTGGTCCGAGGGACAGCGAGCAGACCCAAGGCTGAGGACCGTAATGTCTCAGGCTGTTTGTATGGCTGCAAAAGGTCGGACAAATACTGACGGGCCAAAGCATTGAGGGATTTGTAAGTGAGGAGAAGGATCTTGTACACAATGCAATACTTTACTGGGAGTCGATGTAGGTTAATAAGGGTGGGGGTGATGTGATGCCAAACCTTAGGGCGGGTTAGAAGTCTGGCGGCTGAGTTCTGGACATACTGGAGCCTGTCCAGGGCTTTGCCAGAGATCCCGAACAAGACCCCTTTGCAGTAGTCCAGCCGACTGGTGACAAAGGCATGGATAAGGGTCTCTGCTATAGAATCAGTAAGTAGAGGCCGGAGTCTAGAGATGTTCATAGGTGGAAAAAGGCTGTCTTAGTGACTGATTTAATATGATTCTTGAATGAAAGTGTGGAGTTTAAGATGACACCCAAGTCGTGAACATATGGTGAAGGTGAGATGGGGGAACCATCTATGTCGATGAGTAGGTCTCCGAATTTCTGAAGTAGGGCTTTGGGGACCACAACCAAGAGCTTATTACTTTTTAGCTTAAGTAGATTAAATGACATCCAGGTTTTGATTTCATGCAGACAACTGACAAGAGATTGAGCGGGGAGCTGAGAGGAGGGTTTGGTACTAAGATAAAGTTGAGTGTCATCAGTGTAAGAATGAAAACACAAACCATGGTGACGAATGATCTGACCGAGGGAAAGCATACAGATGGTGAAGAGAAGGGGTCCAAGCACAGAACCTTGAGGCACGCCGTGGTGAACTGGAGCAGAGGTGGAGCGGGAGCCTCCCGTTGTGACAAACTGTGTACAGTTGGAGAGGTAGGACTGAAACCAGGAGAGAGCAGTGCCATTGAGACCAAGATAGTTGGACAAACGGGTAAGAAGGATGGTATGAGAAATGGTGTCAAAAGCTGCAGAAAGGTCCAGGAGGAAGAGGATGCTGATAAGGCCAGATTCAGCAGCAACAAGAAGATCATCAGTTATTTTAATGAGTGCAGTCTCAGTGCTATGATGTACTCTGAAGCCAGATTGTAAAGGTTCATTTTGTAAAGACTCTCAAATCGGCGGTAGGCGGTCTTTAGAACACAGAGTTCCATCGTGAACCACGGGGCAGAGCAGGTGTAAGTGACAGTCTGGGTTTTGATGGGGGCAAGGGTGTTAAAGCTACATAATAGGGCATAGTTATAATGGTAAACAAGCCCATCAACTATGATATTGGAGGGGCCAGAGGCCAAATAGGTTGCTATCAAGTTGTTCAAGGCCAATGCACTAATAGTCTTGGTGTTCCTGTATGTGATGGTACGTTTGGCGCATGGCCTGGGCAGAGGTACAGGAACAGAGAAGCAGACAACAAGGTGGTCGAAGACAGCAAGGTCCAGCCACTGTACATTGGAAGGAGTTATTCCTTTAGAGCAAACCAGATCCAATGTGTGGCCTCTGATGTGAGTGGGAGCTTTGATGTGCTGCATGAAGTTAAAGCAGTCCAACAGAGAGAGGAATTCGCTGGCGAATGAGCAGCTATCGGAGTCAACCTGAATATTGAAGTCACCAAGCAAGAGTGTGACTGGAGACATGGAACCAGTAAAGGTGAGAAACAGCTCAGACATAAAACACGTAGAGATCTTAGGGGGGCGATAGATAAGGACAACCTGGAGCTGTGTGGATCCAGGCAGAGTAGAAGCAAGACTCTCAAAAGAGGTGAAGCTGGGTAGTGGTAGTTCTTTAACCAGGATGTTGGCTCGGTGTATAACAGCTAACCCACCACCCCGGGCTTTGGAGCGAGGTTTCTGAATGTACACAAACCCGGGGGAGTGGCTTGGTTGAGTGAGAAAAAATCCTGTTAATTTTGCCATGTCTCTGTTAGACAAAGGAAGTCAATGTTCCTGTTAGTGATGATATCCTGGATTAGTGGTGGTTTATTGTTGAGTGAATGGGCATTCAGCAGCATGAAAGATGCACTGTTGAGAGTGGAGTGTGGGGCAGATGTAACAGGAATGGCGCTGTCTATGCAAGCCAGAGGACGGAAATTGCTCAAGATGCGCCCTTTAGGTTTGCTGTGAAGTCCTTGTTGCCTACTGGAGCGCCTGCCAGTCAGTACAGAGGGGATGACATTATCCGAGTGCGCGTCAGGCTGTATAGAGGAATTATAATGTTCCAAGCCCATAGACTTGAAGGAGGAGCTTCGATGTATATAATGGGGATAGGAGTCCAAGGGATTTAATGACAGCAGTACAATCCGGAATGAAGTGGCGAGACAGGCTGCGAAGTGCTGAGGCAGAATAATTCAGAAGTGCCATGTCAGCTGAAGAGGAGCACCGATCAGCTGGTGGAGCTACAGCTGGAGAGGAGGCACCCGGTGTCGGACCACGGCAGATGGAGCCAGGACAGGGAAAGTGAACCAGGAAAGTATACCAAGGGCGCGCCGGCAGGAGATATCCCGTAGGAGCCAGGACTGACGGAGAAAATCCACAGCCAGAGGTACAGCCGAAGCACCGCTAGTTAGATAGGCTAGGCTAGGCTATCAGCTGCTTGATCAAGGGCATCCAGGTAACAGCTGATCGGCGAGAAAGGTGCTGTACCCTCGTAAATGCAGAGGCATGTATAACATGCTCCAAAAGAAAAAATGTAATACCAGATGACATGGTCCAATATGAAGTAAAGTCAGGCCAAATAACCAAAAGCACAGAATAACAAAACTAATTTGTAGCGAACTGAGAAGCGGCGACATTCACGCCAGCGTCCTCTCAGACCCGGAAATTGAGTGTAATTAAACTCCACACATCGGGATGGAGTCATTAGTCATGATGAGGCCCATTTAGCTTTCAAATTCATTAATTTATCAAAGCTGATAAATCTCCACTTGGCACACAAACACACAAAATAAAATCGAGTGCTGGGACCTACAGATGCAGCCCCGTTGGGGCAAACAAAGAAAACTTTTGGTGGCATCTTCAAGTCATCCCACAGTACACAGAAGAGGCTTAAACTGGGGTATGTGAAAATTAAAGAACATGACAGGATGTGACCTCTGACTGTATATAAAGGTCAAAGCAGCCACTGTAAACTCGTTGGTTTATGGAGTTTGAGCATTAGAGTTCTGCATGCTCTCTGCAGGCAGGAGCGACCATATTTTTAACAGTCACCTGCAAATTCACCTGAATCTTAACGAGCTGATGTCAGGCCGTTACTTTCACCCGAGTCTGTTTTTGAACCAAGACAATGACTCATTCTAATGGCTTAAGTTATCTTAGCTTACGAGTTTATAATTCTGTTGCTTCATGTACATCTCCACAGTTTGTGTTTTGTATTCGTGCTGAGTGAAATGTCAGCTGTTCAGTTATATCGGTCCAATACAGAGGCACCTGTCAACTCAACAGCACCAACCCAGTCCGGAGGTCCAGTTCAGAGACTCAGTTATCTGAGGTGAACTCTACCTGCCAGTCAAAGAGGCCACACCCCTAACTTTAACCTTACCAGCATCTAATTGGATGGGCTATGAAACATTTCACCTGCCCTAGACCCTGTATGACAGAAACTATCTGTAATAGGTTTGTAAACATGTTTATTTCTGGGAGTCTGTGGGAACTGACTCACTGCTGGACATCAGAAGAGCGACAGTGCAGGCTGCACATCCAGGGTTTGTTCAGATCATATCAGCCGAACAGGTTTTTACCTGAAATATGCTTTCCCAACCGCTTCATGTTCACCTGGCTGTCTAAAGCAGCAGGAAGCAGATTAAAGGCTGAACCTTTACTCGAAGCTAACTGAGGCAGAAAAAGTGGCAGCAGTGCTGAGTCCTATTCAAGTCCTTATACTGGTACACAGATGGCTGAATTAACAAGTCCCGTTTCGCACAATCCTGTGGTTTGATGTTGGCTGTCAGCAGCCAACATGAACTGAAGTAAATGAGCAAATTTGCCAAGACTGTTTAAACTGCAGCCCGGTGAGGGCGAACGCTGCCTCAAACACCTCGTTTGTCTGCATTTGTGCCTTTAAAATTCTTCACGGGCAGATGGGTCAGTCCATCTGCAACTGGAAGACTGCTCAGCAGTGCATGCACAACATTTTCAGAGTTTCCTGGAAACAAGAGCTGAAGAGCATGCTTGGTTTTTTTTTTTTTACTCTGGGAGGGCTTTAGCACTGATGGCTGCTCTCTGGACGCCAGGACAAACAACAGTGTGCACACCAGAGCGCTCATATATGAGTGCTCCGGTGCAATGTGAAAAACCAGACTAAAGTAGCTGTTAAATGCATCCATCCATCCATCCATCCATCCATCCATCCATCCATCCATCTTGTTCCACATACCCCTTTTCAGCTTTCTCTGAAGCTTCTACAGCTGCAGGCCGGGATCACACAGCTGCTGAGCAGTTTCTCCAGGACATCAAAACAAACTGACCTTAACTGTGAACATCTCTGACACATGCAGTGTGTTACTGACATTAGCTTCCCTCAGCATTACTTCTCACTCACAGCTCTAATCATATGAAAACCAAAAACCTCTAACCCTTATCAACAGGCCAAACACTATATACAATTTTTGAACCTGCCACTGAACGGCATACTGGGTAATGCAGTCAGAAAGGGCTCAGTGCTGCTCAAGGATGGAGGGAAGAGAGCAGAGATGCTCCAAGTGAAGCGCTGGGTCTTCTTATAGACAGTCGGACTTGCTTCATTTCATTTCTGCTGCTGAACATTTGATGTGGGCGGAGCTTACTGACGCAGTCCGAGGCCAGGTGGAGCAGACTGCTTCAATGTAAGGGGGAAAAAAAAAAAAAAAAGAGGGTTTGCAGGACTTCATGGTAAGCTGAAAGAGTGTTACTACAGCCTGTCTCCTGCTCCTGCTCCTCACACCAGGAGTGGTGAATATTGGTGGGTATGCAGGAGGAGAAACTCTGCTTCACCTTTAGTGTGAACACACCATCACTTGCGCCAAATATTTAATGATTATTTGGTTTTTAATGTTTTAATATGCAAACGCTCAGTTATGCAGCAATACTGTGAAAGCACTACCTAAGCTATCCAGTCTAAATATAGTCATATTACCCAGTCCTAATGTGATCAACCATCTGTTTGACCAGCTACTGCAGGAAACCCCTAAAGGAACCTGTAACTAACATGTTGTCTCTCCTGGAAGCTCAAAGCCCGGAGAAACAAAGACTACAACCCGGAGCAATAACTACAGATTGAGTCACTTTCATTTCACTTTATTACAGATTACTTCAGACAGGAAATCGGCTGACCCTGAGGGATTCTGTGAAAAAGAGTCTTTGGAGTGCTGCATGTGCATTAGAGCAAAAACTGACATTCTACATCTCTGTGGTGTCTATCCCTGTCCCTGTGAGTCTCCATTTGGAGATCAGGAGACATCCCGTTAATTTTTCCAGCTCGCGGCAAAGGCAATGACATGGACTAAAGTCGCTGTGCAGGCTGGCAGCCGGGGGTGATTCACAGATGTGGATCATTTAAATCCAAAAAGCTCCTGGCCATGAGGATTTCACTTTTTATCTGATGACAGATGAAGGGCTCTGTGCTACGCTGCAATAGATAGCAGCAAATGTTGCCATCATAAATTACTAGACTAGAAATTTATTTTATTACCTTTTAAAAACTGTAAAATGTGATTTATTTTGAAACTGCGACCTGGGCTGATTGTGTCTGTTAAAGTTCAGCCTGATTCATCGGAAAATGTGCCCGCTCCTGGCAGTGACCTGTGGAGCAGATGTGACCTGCAGCCTCCTCAGTGAAGGTCACAGCAGAAAACGCTGGAAGCTACTCAGGCTCCTCTGCAGCAGAGCAGTAATAATTAATAATACGCTAAAGCAAAAAGCAAAAAAATTAATTTTTTTATATCGATGACTGTTGCGCTGTGAGAAGCTGAGCCTGGTCTACTAAATCCTCCGTGTGGATGTAGGTTTTTCAGCTTCTGCTTCCTGGCCTGCCCCGGCGTGTCGGTTCCACGATGCGTGTCGCATCACGGACAGACAGCCAGCAGGTCAACATCTGGCCGGAGAGGCAAACTGAAACCCCCCCCGTTACCTCGGAGCTGCCCTGACGCGCAGTGCTTGAAGACTTGCGTACTTTTTCGTCACCATCAACGAAGCTGCCGGTAGGAACGCACATGGCGTGAGAGCCGCCGATGTCACACACAGGCTAAAAGCTAGCTCATCTTTCTTTGTATATGACGCTTAGAGTATGTAATATGAGGGGTATTAACTTATAAGCACTATGTTTTCTTAGATTAAGGGATGTTTAATGCGTTTATTATACTGTGTTCGCGGCGGCTAGCGATCGCAGCATCCGCTCGCGCCTGGATCTGTCACACGAACGCCGGCTGCGACGTCACAGCGGGCTTCTAGAAGGATGTTACTGGAACTTACTTGTCGCTGGCCGCTTCGCCGCCGACCCCATCCTTCTTCGGCTGCTCGTCCACCTCCTCGGCGGCCGGAGCGCCTTCGGTTTTCACGCAGTAGTAGCGGAGCGGGGCGGCGCAGGGCCCGGTGCGGAGCGCCGGGCGAAGCGGGGCAGCATGGAGGACCTTCAGATGGGCAGACCGGGCTCTGGCATCAACGGAGGTGGCACCGAAGCAGCGGGAGCGGGTCGACAACCAGGTCGTCTGTCTGTAGACGGGAAAGGGACGCTTGAGGGTGGCTTCAAACAACTGCTTCAGCACTGTCGGGGACCTAAAATGTAACATCTCAATCCTGTCAGGCAATGAAAAAGAAACTGGTTCCAAAAAAATCCGGGACACACTGCTATATAACAATTCCGATCACTTTAACGCTCCGGCCGGCGATGATTCACAGACGCCGCCGTTCATACACAATATATATATGTAGAGGAGCGAGCCACGCCCCCTAATGCACTTTATTGGTGGAAATGAGTGAGGTAATTATAACGCGCCCTCTGTGTTTGGATATATGACCTCTAAATATGACGTTTTTACAACGTGTTTACAGTGGAGAGGTTTATTTACATTCCTTTATTACCACCTCATTACATTCACTCATTACATTCATTATTATTATTATTTTGGAAGGAGACTTGGTGGTGGAATGAGGATTCAGTAGATTCTGAGGTCCCTCCGATTGAATTTGCAAAAGAAACTATGTACAATGTACATTTACCAATAAATTGAATAATTTAAGAAAATATAATATAATGAATAAATAACTATAAGGAAAGAAAAGTGGTCTGGTACCGGAGCAGACAGAAAGGCCCAGGGCAAGGTGGATTCAAACCCAGACCTTTTAGCTTTTAGATAGATAGATAGATAGATACTGTATTGATCCCGAGGGAAATTAGGGCATATAGCAGGTTAAAATGCACAATAAATGGAATCCAAACAATGGAGGTATAAATTATACAAACTATACTAACAATGCAGACTATACTAAGCTGTACAGGGGCTTAGAGCTCTGAAAAAAAGGGGATAAAACAAAAAAAAAACAAACAGAATACGGGGATATGAATGAGTTCGGTAGCGCAACATACAAATACAGATGGACAGTCGTTCATTTATTGGTTATTTTACAATGTGTAAAATCTGTTATACTTCTTAGTTTTATTCAACAACATGCAGGTTACATTTCAGCTTTCTGATTTAGATTTAAGAGCGTTTCGTTTTTTATTCACATATTAATTAGTCAGCTCAGTAACTGTGCTATTAAGCATTGCTGCCCTCGTTATTGTCTGTCAGGAAAAGCATGCGCAGTTTCTCCAATCCCGTGAAGGAGGCGTCAATACGACCCCCTGGCAGTCTGAGCTCAGGGTGGCGCAGACCTCTGGATCTCCTACGTCCTCCTCGGTGTTCGAACGTCACTTTTAAAAGTTGCCACGAATGCACAGCGGAGTGATGTGGAGGTTACTGAGCTACACACCGTACCTGCTTTTGTTCGCAGGGCTCAGCCTGCGGTCCGTCTGGGCGGCCGAAGAGGAGCTAGACGGAGAGGTGAAGACTGAGGTTTTATTTAAGCCCGAGCAGTGCAGCCAGAGAAGCAAGAGAGGAGATCTGATCAACGCTCACTACGATGGGTACCTCGCCAAAGATGGTTCCCAGTTTTACTGCAGGTTGGTGCTTTGAAAACCTTATCTGTCATCCTCATGCTCGATCCTAAAGGCTTCTCTAAAGTGTGTGCGTTTAAAATGCTAAAGCTTTATTTCGCCTTTAAGTGTATTCGTGTGAAAAAGGTTTGGACACTACCTATTCTTCTCATCCCTCATTATATGCTCAGAGCAAACAAAATAAAAGTTCATATGTGGTCAGATTTCTTCTAAGGATGCTTTGTCTCTGCTTTTATTTCTGTTTCAGTCGAACGGAGAAAGATGGACACCCTCAGTGGTTCGTGCTGGGTGTGGGACAAGTCATCAAGGGCCTGGATATTGGGATGATGGATATGTGTCCTGGAGAGAAACGAAAAATCACTGTCCCATCAGCCCTGGCGTTTGGAGAGAAGGGGAAAGGTAAGAACATGCAGGAGGTGGTAGGTTTAATGATTATATATTTCCCTCAGGGATGGTGAAGTGATTTTAATGCTTTCATCACTAACAAAAAGCCCTCAGTTATACTCGAGGTTAGGCCTTAACAGGTTATCAGCAGCCTGAGCTTTCAGTTGCTTCTATGTTATGGTGTTCACCAGGGCTCAGTTCTCAGTCCTAATTTATTCTCTCCCTGTATGCCTCTGTTGGGTCAGATACTCCATTAAGAAGTGACTGTAAGGAGCCACAGAAACTTTATAACAAGTACAAATTGAGTGCACGCGAGCTTCAGATCTCTGCAGGTTGACTCTGTTTTAGTGAAATGAAAGCATGTCAGAGATTAAGTGGATTCAGAGCAGCAAGCAGCATCAGGAACATGTTACTCTGTTTATTATTCATTACTCACCGTAGCAGTGTTTCATCGCCTCTCTTTTATATGATATTAGTTGAGTGTTGCGGATCTGCCTTCATGCTCTCTTGTCTTCTTTTACAGCGCTTTAGCTGAAGGCACGCCACATCCCGTGCAGTATTTGCTCCTGCTCTCCATATGGCATGTCCTGTAAGCATGCACAGAGGTTTAAAGGTCTGCTCTTCATTTCTTCTTTGCATGTTTGGGGGAACTAACAGTGGATTCTTTAAAGTCCTTTAATTATCTACAGTCCTCCCTGGGTGGTGGTGGTGGTGGTGGTGTTCAGCCTGGGATGTTGCATTTCACCCTTTGGTATGAAGGAAATAGTTTTTCTGCTGAGCCTGCATGTTTTTGTCACCCCTGCACCACTTTGCTTTATAATTAACCACAGAAACTGAAAGACAGCTTCACTGATTTGTCTCTCTGTACAGCTGAATAAAAAAAGTATTAACTGCATGGTAATCTAATATTCTCTCCTCTTATATATCTCTTCTAATATGTTGAAACCAAGGACTTTATAAAACTTTCTTTATTTCATTTTAATCAGTGACTGTCATTTTTAGTCCTTAATAGGCAGTAAAGCATAAAAGGTTTGTAATCAAAAAAGTTATTTGTGAGCAAAACTAAAGACAATACTGAAGATGTTTTATTGGAAGCAAACAATATTTCTGATTAAATATAACTCCAAAATGTTATGGGTTATGGGTCACACACAAACTCTAAGACGCTGAAAACATCTTTTCCATAGACTGTATATAAAAGATGGACACAGCCACCATCCCTTCACCAACTAGTTTTGGACACTGCATTTTAAGCCTCAAATTTAGCCACTATGTTGGGTTTTTGGAGCCAGAAGTGACCATATTTGGATGAGTATCAGCTAATGCTAGCAAGCTTGGTTAGCAAGTTGCACCCATAAACTGTATGTGTGTAACACACAGACACAGATACCTGCTAATTAATGCTAGCTGTAAGAGTGTAGGAACTGTTTATTAACTTATTTATAACTGCAACATGTTGAAAGTTTAATTACTTTTAAATATTTTTTTTATGTTTCTGGTCACTTTTATTTGTCATATTTTCTTTTGGTTGTTGCATTATTTTTGATTAGTCATTATTTCCTATATTTTGGGTTATAACAGTAGGTAGGCAGTTTTAAGATGAGCATGCCCCAGGGAGGGCCAGTGGATTTTTTTAGTACCAGAGGGGCGGCAGCAGAACTACAACACTCTGTAAACTGCACATACTTTGCTTAAAGGCCACGCCTCTAATAATTCAAACTTGAAGTCTTAATATAATTTAGTGGGTAGGAACAGAGGCTATGTGATGATAATTTTGACTTTCATTGTTATAAATGGTTTCAGGACCTCTTGAAGTTATCATGCTGCATTTGCAAAAGGAGTTCCACATGGTTCAATACTGGGTCCAGCCTTGTTCACATTAACATCATGTCTTCTATAACAGATTGTAATATTGCATGTGCGTTGCACAGTTGTTACTAAGGGGTAATTAGTTTCAGAGACCAAAACAGCTTTGTATCAGGCTGTAAACATGATTATTTCTGCTGCAGAGTTGGACATTTTAACATGGGAGCCTATGGCGACTCCCACGTCAGCCTTTTTCATCGTTTATTTGCCCCGATGTTCGCTGCTTGATCCGTCTAATATGGTTTGGTTGCGTTTGTAAAATTATCGATGATGTTTTAATGGGGTCAAAAAAATATAAGCCTGATGATAAAAATGTATTAAATAATATAAAAATAAATAAATAAAAATTGCTTCTATGAAAGTTGGTTCATTCGGTTTTTTCTTCATTGTTTAAATCTCTTTTATATATATATATATATATATATATATATATATATATATATATACACACACACACACACATATATATATATATATATATATATATATATATATATATTTTTTTTTTTATGTACTTTACATTTTATCCAAGTTTGTTTTTGAAACCAAACCACTACATTGTGACCCGGTGATTAATGCTATCAGTATCTAAACCACCAATCAGATAAGCTCAGAAAAGTATGAAAGGTTTCTGGGCTATCCTCATGCTTCCTCTGAACATGAAAACGATCTTCAGCAATTCTGAATCTTAATGAATGAATGCTGTCATTTAAAATTTTGTTCTGTTTTTTTTCCCTCTCCTTAAACAGGTCCAGTACCTCCTAATGCCACAGTGATCTTTGAGGTGGAGGTCTTCTCTGTGTCCATGGGGCCACGCACCATGGAGGCTTTTGGAAAGATGGACCTCAATAAAGACAGAAGCCTCTCAAAGGCAGAGGTAACTTTATTTTACGAGCCAGTAATCGCCATGAAATGGAGGAGGAGGATAAGCCTGCTGTAATTAGAGGGAGAACCCCAACAATCCCATATCCGCTTGTCAGGTCTGACATCATTCATCATTTTCAGGTCTTTAGTTCCTAAACAGCTGAATAGGAAAGTGAAAAGACAAACAACTGCAACCTCATCCAACGCAGGCGATGCTTGGGCTGAAACAGGGTTGTCATCACTTAACAAACCGATAAGCAGCATTTGGCGATGGACGAAAGCTCCAGCAGAACAGGCTTCTTTTAGACTTATAATCAGGGTTATTCTGAGGTAAAAATGAGCATCTGCCCCATGTGTCTGTTTGTGTGCAAATTTTACATGTATAGAAAAGACCTTCCCACAGATTTGTTTCTCAGTCATTTCTATCATGAAACTGAAACAACAAACCACATGAGTATGTAAGAAAACAGGATCAAACAGTGCAGAAAATGGGCTTATTTTAGTTTGGAGGAGTGTTATCCTCCTGGAAGCAGCCATCAGGAGACGGTCATAATGGGATGGACATGGTCAGCAATGATACTCATGTAGGCCGTGGTGTTTAAATGGTGCTCGGCTGGTACTGAGGGGCCCAAAGTGTGCCAATAAAATACCCCCACACCATCACACTCAGCTTCCTGTTCTTAGCTGACAGGAGTGGCACCCGGTGTGACCTTCTGCTGCTCCAGACCATCTGCTACATGATGTGTTGTATGTGCAGTGATGCTCTTCTGCATATCTTGGTTGTAACCAGTTATTTGAGTTACTGTTGCTTTCCTATCAGTTTGAAGCAGTCTGGCCCTTGACATCAACAAGGCAACACGAACTGCCGCTCACCGGGTAGTTTCTCCTTTTCGAACCTTCTCTGTAAACCCCACAGATGGCTGCGTGGGGAAATCCCAGCAGATCAGCAGTTTCTGAAATACTCAGACCAACAACCATGCCATGCTCACAGTAACTTAAATCGCCTTTCTTCCCTGTTCTGATGCTCTGTTTGAACATCTACATGTCTACATGCCTAAATGCAATTTTGATAGATTAGATATTTGTATTAATGAGCAGTTAAACATGTGTACCCAATGAAGTGGCCAATGGGTGTTCCAGAGAAGACAGACATCTCTACATCTGATCCCTTTAAAACAGAGTGCTCTCACCAAAACAGTCCATGCAGAGGAATAAACCTGCAGTCCAGAGTAAATGTATATTTGATCGGGTGGTGAAATGTACCTTTAAATTATGATGAGCTAATCCCCTTCAGGCTGTAGCTTCGTACAGACATGAGTTCAGGCCTATAATGTGACTCTGGAACAGAAAGGGAGTGTTTCCTTAAAATAAACCTGTCTTTACTTCTACTGGCTGAAGCTGATCTTCTAACCATCTGTTCATTAATAATAATCCAGCCTGTGCAACCACACATTTATCAGATTATTTCCTTTTAAAAAGTATTTTCATCTCAGCGGGCCAGCACCTTTGACCTGCTTTCACCAGGCTCAGCAGAGATTATGCACCCCACATGTTTATCGCATGTTTCCACCTTTTCACGCACAGTCGTCTCATAAAGAGTGAAGGCTACATTTTTATCAGCTCATTATCTGAGTCTAGAACCAGTTTTATCTTTAAATTATTAACTGCAGTACCAAGAAGCTCACGTGTTATCTGGACTGGTAATACTGAAAGAAGATAGCAGAACCAACTGCCCCGCTTTCTATAGAAACCATGTGATATTCTACAGGGGTTGGACAATGAAACTGAAACACCTGTCATTTTAGTGTGGGAGGTTTCATGGCTAAATTGGACCAGCCTGGTGGCCAATCTTCATTAATTGCACATTGCACCAGTAAGAGCAGAGTGTGAAGGTTCAATTAGCAGGGTAGGAGCACAGTTTTGCTCAAAATATTGCAATGCACACAACATTATGGGTGATATACCAGAGTTCAAAAGAGGACAAATTGTTGGTGCACGTCTCCAGGGTAATGTCAGCATACCACCAAGAAGGACGAACCACATCCAACAGGATTAACTGTGGACGCAAGAGGAAGCTGTCTGAAAGGGATGTTCGGGTGCTAACCCGGATTGTATCCAAAAAACATAAAACCACGGCTGCCCAAATCACAGCAGAATTAAATGTGCACCTCAGCTCTCCTGTTTCCACCAAAACTGTCCGTCGGGAGCTCCACAGGGTCAATATACACGGCCGGGCTGCTATAGCCAAACCTTTGGTCACTCGTGCCGATGCCAAACGTCGGTTTCAATGGTGCAAGGAGCGCAAATCTTGGGCTGTGGACAATGTGAAACATGTATTGTTCTCTGATAAGTCCACCTTTACTGTTTTCCCCACATCCGGGAGAGTTACGGTGTGGAGAAGCCCCAAAGAAGCGTACCACCCAGACTGTTGCATGCCCAGAGTGAAGCATGGGGGTGGATCAGTGATGGTTTGGGCTGCCATATCATGGCATTCCCTTGGCCCAATACTTGTGCTAGATGGGCGCGTCACTGCCAAGGACTACCGAACCATTCTGGAGGACCATGTGCATCCAATGGTTCAAACATTGTATCCTGAAGGCGGTGCCGGATGACAGTGCACCAATACACACAGCAAGACTGGTGAAAGATTGGTTTGATGAACATGAAAGTGAAGTTCAACATCTCCCATGGCCTGCACAGTCACCAGATCTAAATATTATTGAGCCACTTTGGGGTGTTTTGGAGGAGCGAGTCAGGAAACGTTTTCCTCCACCAGCATCACGTCGTGACCTGGCCACTATCCTGCAAGAAGAATGGCTTAAAATCCCTCTGACCACTGTGCAGGACTTGTATACGTCATTCCCAAGACGAATTGATGCTGTATTGGGCGCAAAAGGAGGCCCTACACCATACTAATAAATTATTGTGGTCTAAAACCAGGTGTTTCAGTTTCAGTGTCCAACCCCTGTATGTGTGTGAAACATTTGCCGTCACGCGCAGCAGGCGGCTTCTTGTGTCAGCGCGGTATTATGAAACTGTGTTCCTCTGTTTCCAGGTGAAAGAATATTTGAAGCTGGAGTACGAAAAAGGGGGAAGCCGCGCGACGACCCTTTCTACGAGAAGATTATGAATGATATCTTCTACAAGAACGACGGCGACAGAGACGGTGTGATCAGCGCGAAGGAGTATAACATTTATCACCATGATGAGCTCTAACATTTTTTGTTCTTTTTTTTATAGTTTGTGTGTTACATAGAGAGGAAACTAAAGGGAATACACACACACACACACATACACACACATTTTTCAGTCAATAACCATCAACCACTTCTTCTTCATCTGGGGGTTTCCTGTTTTTCCCACAAAGCCTTTTGAACATGTACATTTGAGTGTGCAGAAGCGAGTGTGTGTGAGAGCCTTTCTTCCTCTTCAGTGGTCGTTTAATATCTGTTTTATTTTGCTAATTATCCGGAAAATATTTGCTATGGAAATCATGTGCCAGCGACTGTCTCGGTAACCTCTTTTCCGCTGATGTGGAGCCAGTTCTGAGTTTGAGAGCCCAGTTTCCAGCATAGGTGGCATAAAAGATAGCTACTCTGAAGTTACTTCTGCTGGCCCAACCACTTTTTAAGGACTGACTGAAAACAGCCTGAAAGACGAGCTTCTTCCAACCATCCAGGAGCAGTTTGGTGACAGTGTGCATTTTCCACCCTGATGGAGCACCAGGTCACAAGGCAAAAGTGATGACTAAGTGGCTCAGAGATCATCAGATTAACATTTTGGACCAGTGGGCAGGAAACATCACAGATCTGACTCTGCTCCAGAATTTACATTAGTCTTTAATAAGCAGGTGGACCAACAAAAGCCCACAAACTGTGATCAACATGGAGCTCTGAAAAGGCAGGAATGGATCTCCATCCATCGGGATCTGGCCCAGAGGCTGATCTCCACCACGCCATGGAGAACTGGAGTCATGACGAAGAAGAAGGGTCAGCAGTGTAACATTTGAGACTCTTTGCATAAATGTGATTTATTTGCTAATAAAAGTCTTTGAAATTAATAAAAGGCTTGTGGTTGTTCTTTGTGAGAAACAAACAAAAACTGAAGCAGCAAAGTGAATGAAATAGAAAATTTGTTCCACTTCCAAAACTTTTGGCCAGGACGTCTACAAGTGTTTATGCAACCGCTGGTGGCCGGTATAAAGAATGCAGGTTTAAGGCACTTTCAGACCTGGAAGCTCAGTCCGCCTTTTATACAGTCTGTGTTTCTAAAAATAAAAATCTGTGAGCTGCATCTTTCAGTCACTGAAGGTTTCTTGTGGTAAACCCTCCTATTTCTGGCATGAGCAGAAATCACACACCAGAGTGTGAGAGGAAATGAGAGAGCCAGAGCTCTTTGATTAAGACGGAGCATTAAGGGTCTGAAATAGAATTATTCCTTTAAATTAACAGTTGTTTTCATGACAGGACAGTTTCAGCTTTATGCTTTCAGCTGCAACCTGCATTGTTTAATCTTCTGAGAGCAAGCAAAGAATAATTTTTTTTTTAAAAATGTCTTTACAGTCTGCAAGTGCATGGCCTAGCTGCCGTTTTATCACTTATCTTTAAACTTACATAACAAGAATTGACTTAAAATTCTTTGCAGCAAACAGGAAGAAAGGCGTGTGACAAATGTCCAAGAATTCAGACAAAGACGGAACCTTTAGACTCTCCTGCTGTTTGCACACCAAGCCTGAGGGATCTTCCAGGAATGGCGACAGGTTTTCAGAGAACTGATTGGTCAATGGATGTTTTCATACCTACGGCAGAGGTTACCAGGCAATGTACCCATGTAAGAAGTAAAGTGGAAAGCTTAACCTTGAACCCGAGTTAAACCTGAAGTTACCTGCTTTCTTAGACAGGCCTCGCCTCTAGCTGCTGTTAAAAACAGGTTTAGGGTGGACTTTTTTCCTTTAGAAAGCAGGCAGGAAGTAAAGGTGAGTGAGGTGCTGGGAGGTGCGTAATGTTCCTGCAGTCAGCTGTGTGATAGTCATTCAACACAGGAGAACAAACAGCTCCAAGCATCCCAGCTCCCTCTGGATCTGCAGCTCACAGCTCCACAGATCACAGGTCGGGATTTCTTTAGTCTCAGCAGTATTTCTCTCAGACAGCACGTCTGCAAACAAGTGTAAAACAAATTAACTGTGAGATACACAACTGATAATAAAATCAATTTTTTTGTCTGTGTGGTCCGATCTGTGTTCATGTGCAGGACACTGAAGTGTGTCAGCTGTTTATTGATGTTTGGATCCTGAGATCTGGGAGTGTTTTACCAAAAAGGGGAAACAACAGAGATCTGCATTCAACCGCCTTAATACGGAGGACTGAGTGCGCCAAAATCCTACTCACTAAAGAAATTAACATGGCACAAAATATCTAACTATTGAAAAGTCTGTATAAATAAACTTGAACACACTTAATAAGTAAAAAGATAAAAATGTGAACATAAATCCAGTTTCAGAACAGATGCAAGAACTTTTTTTTTTAATTAATAAATATATGTAACATTCTTTTTACATACAATACTGTTATATAAACACAGTTAATACTCTGCTTTGGAAAATCCCAGCAGTGATGATGACTTTATCAGCTGGGGATCTTCAACTTGATGGGCGGCAGCCTGATCGCGGCGGCCTTCACCTCCGCTGTGATGTCAACGCCCAGCGGCGCCCTGCAGTGCAGCATCAATGAGCCGACGTTGATTTAACCACAGGAAAGAAAAAGAGGAGAAAACATCTGAGAACGAAAACTTCAAATAAAATCTTTAAAGAAACCTCAGGACTGACTTTGGCTCGTAGCAAACATCAACATCTGGAGGCAGGATCCCTTTTCCTTCCCTCAGCCGCTCTACACCGTTCCTAGTTTTAAAATAAAGAAAATGCTTGCCTCACATGAGCCAGGATCCTATTTAACATAAGAAAATTAAATCTGATTGGCTGACTGGACAGTAAACGCACCATGCAATCATCACTCCGTTGTCGGTGCAGAGCTTTGCTGGAGGACAGAGCAGACGCAGTCCGGTCGTCTCCGCGATGATCGTCAAAGCCTTTCGGATGTATTGGTTGCTTGCAACTCCTCCAGACAGCACCTAAATATATATCGATTTAAAGCAAAGGACTGGTGTTACTCTATATCAACGCATTATAGGAAAGCAGCAAAAAGAGCTACATCCATCCATCCATCCAATCTACAGAAGAAATCTGGTGGTAGAAAAAATTCCAGGGGCAGAAAAAAAAGCTTTTATAGCATCCTATAGCAGAGCATTTATTAACACTCTATGAAGTGTTTAAATTGGTACAATTTTAAAAAAAGCTTTTATAAAAAGATTTCAGGCTTATTTCTCAACGAGAAACGAAACAAAATAGAAAAAATAGATCAATTAATGACATGCATCAAAACTCTCCTGGGTTCTGAACAAATCCTGCAGGAAATCAAAGTTGGTTAAAAAAATAATTTCCAGCATTCTTGGACTCAGAGTAGCTCTACATGAGTCCCATCTCAGAATAATCTTCCTTTATCCGATTCTGGGCCTTGATGCAGCCACTCAGTGTCTCCTCTGTTTTAGCTCCACCCCTTTACGCCAGCTTTCTTCTGATTGGCTTAAGGGGAAATTGGGTGGTCCTTCTGTATCTGACTTGACCATATTAGGGATTTCCCCTCTGGATGACATCAAAGAGATCCAATAATAGAAAAAAACTGCCTCAAACTGAGTGTTTAGAGCAGTCGGCAGCCTGCTGGGATTATTTGTACATAAACTGACCTTTTTATTTTTGGACTCTACTAGAGCAGCTTTGCATGATACACAGTTCAAAATAATCCTTCACTGAGACAACTTCCTTCTGGTTGCCTGCAGGTTGTGCCTGAGATGACCATGTTAGGGATGTCAAACATGAAACATGAAAGCAAACATGTTTTCTTGAGCTAAATGAAGTGATGCACTCACCAAGGTGGGAGTGTTCGGCGGCAGCAGGCTGTTTGCCTTACAGAACAGGATGGCACGGTGTGTGCGCTTTGCCAGGTGAGAGGCGACGGTGTGCTGAGCGGCAGCTGCAATATCGTTCACACATTTCAGCAGCGTCCCCTCCTCTACACCTACAGAGGGAGGGAAGGAGAACCCAAAGGTCAGAGTTGCATCGCTACTACGGGAGTTACAGGAGAACATGCGCTCATACCTTCCTCCGCCTCCTTTTTCATTATCGTCATTGTAATCTGATTTCTTAGTCCAGCGAAAGAAAAGCAGCAGTCGTGCGTTTGTCCCATTGGAGTCCTGAAAGGGAACTTCGACCTGTCGCCGTCCTTAGCGAGCAGCTCTATGGCCTGTCCTCCGCTCAGCGAGGAGCACTGCGGGTGTTTGACGAGGGACAAACGTCTCGCCACCTGCAGGTTCACAAAAGTGAGATTCCTTTCATGTGCAGGAAGAACTGGCTGCAGTCGCCATAGCCAGTGATGTCAGTAATGCATTACTCTAATCTGACTACTTTTTTCAGTAATGAGTAATCTAACGCGTTACTATTTGCAGTCCAGTAATCAGATTAAAGTTACTTATCCAAGACGTCTGGCCGACGCAACAATTCAGTCCCGTTTTCATCACGAGGACAATAACAGCACACAGCGACACAAACGGAAACAATGAAGGGAGGAGAGAGGTGCGCGTTTTCTAGCTGAAATACAGGCACTATTGTGAGTCTGTGTCAGCTAAAGATGACAACATCAAGGTTAGTTGTGCACTCTGTGCTGGCGACAAAGTGCTATCTAGCTTCAGAAACACTTCTTCAGGTTTGAAGAAACATCTGGAGTCGCAGCACGGCGCAGTCACAGTTACAAAGCGAGTCCCACCAGGTGGTGAAGCCAGTAATGACTACTGTTGTGTAACAGGATGCCTGTAAATGTTGTGGCTTTAATGTGGCTTCTTGCATTTTGCTCCCAGGACTTCCTGCTCCTTCTGAATAGCAATTTTTTGCTTCTGATGACTCTTCATGCGTGCTGTGAGCTCACATGGGTTCTGAAAACTCGACACCAGGTGCACTGGTACACTCAAAATTTCCACAGAAATTTTCTTTTCTCGTTATTTTTAGTGGCCGGCTGAGGTTCTGAAAGGGAGGGTGCTCAGAGACTGTGTTCACCAACATCTTTAACATCCCACTGTCCCCAAATGCCTCAAGTCTGCCAACACTGTGCCTGTCCGCCTCCAAAAAGGGGCAATTTGCAGCATTAATGACTTCAGACCCGTGGCTCTCAACTCTATAGTGATGAAGTGCTCTGAACCATCCTAAGACACATTACATCTTCACTTCTAGCCACCCTGGACCAACAGATCAACACCGCTCTCCATGCTGCAATGATGTATCCAGAACATCTGGGGTTGTATGTATTGTAGTGTTTGTAGACGCCGCTCTGCATTCAGTACAATCATCCTTAGCAGGCTGGTGACCAAACTGCTAATCTGGGCACCAGCGAGCACACATGCAGCTGGATCGATTACTTCTTAACAAACTGAGCACAGTAGACTGGGGATTCATCGGTCCAACTCAGGAGCCCCTCAGGGCTGCCTGCCGAGCCCACTTCTCTACTTCCATCAAGCCACAGCACCAACTTAGTCATCAGGTTTTCAGATGACACTACCGTGGTTGGCTTAAGACACAATAGTGATGAGTCTGCAAACTGTCACAGTGGTGCTTCGTCCATAACCTGATACTCAGTACCTCCAAAAAAAAAAGAAGAAAAAAATAGCTGATCATCAGCTCCAGGAAACAGTCAGAGGAACCTGCTCCATCAGAGAGCACCCGGTTTTAAATTCCTCTGCACAAACATCTCAGTGTGGACCTCACGTGGACTCTAAACACAACCTCGTGACAACCTGGTGACAAAGGTACAGAAGCAGCTCTTCTTCTGAAGGACTTCGAGGAAAGCCAACTTGTCCAAACAGCTGCTGGTGTCCTTCCACTGTAGCTCAGTGGAAAGTATCTGCAGCAATGACGTGTTGGTGTGGTGTGCCAGCTGCACTGAGGCTGGCAAGAGGGCCCTTGAAGGGAGTCATTAAATCAGCACAGAGGACCACCAACACTGACCTTCATTAGAGCAGATCTACAGAACTCGGTGCTCACATTGAACTACAAACATCATCAAGGGCTTCTCTCATCCCGGCCACCACCTTTTCACTCTGCTGCCCTCTTCAAGGCGCTGCAGAGCACAGAAACGCTTCTATCCAAACACCATCAAAGCACCGAACTGTCTTATAACACTCTGCAATGCCGCCACTCAGAACATCCTCTACAATATCACAATGACTGGACAAATACAGGCATTCTGTTCTATTCTATGTTATTTAAATTAGTTCTGAGTGTCATAATCAGGAAGCGAAGTTGGATGGTAGCATCAAGGTCTCACTTTATCCAGGGTATCCCCCGGAGCCTCATCCAGCGTGTGGCCCAAAAGCAGGAAGTCATCAACTCCCCGAGCCACAGCGAGGAGCGCGTGGCCTCCAGACACGAGCAGCACCAGGAAGGGGAAGCTGATGGGCTGGAGCATCCTCACAGTCAGAGCGTGGGCCTCCATGTGGTGAATGGGGATGGACGAGCTTTTGTGTCGCCTCACAAACCACCGACTGAACTCGAGCCCAACGCCCAGGCTCAGGGCCAAACCTGGTTTCACAGTGGTGGCAACGGTGGAGAGCTGGCCCGGGGTCACGCCGCTCCTCTCCAAAGCCTCCTGGACCACCCGCTCTATGTTCTCCCTGTGGAGCTGCTGGGCCACGGTGGGGATGATGCCACCAGTCCTGCAGGTTTGAGTCTATCAGGTTACGAGTTCAGAAAGCTGCTTGCGTGTCCATAACAAGCAGTGACCTTGACCTCTGACACCTACCTGAGATGCACCTGCTTCTGTGAATGCAGAGACTCTCCCAGTATGGCACCAGTCTCATCCAGCACAGCAGCTCCAGTATCATCACAGCTCGTCTCGATGCCCAGAACCAGCCTGGAGCAGGAAGCGGTGGGACACCGTGTGTGTCCACGCTGGAGGAGCCTCAGAACCTTCCTAAGGAACATCTTTCTGCACCTGTCCCACCTGTGACGACAAACAGGTAAAACCTCATCGGTTCCTGCAGAGTTGAAACTGACAGAATGATTAAAAACAGTCACGAATACGTCCTTAAATTTCAGAAAACATACTAAACATTTGATCTTGCCCACATAAACGTGTCTTGCTTCCTCTCGCTGTGTTACATGTAAATAATTCCGACCACCACAAATTCCGTGACTAAAGACACAAAACTGACCATAAAAAAAGTGGCTCGGCGAATTTGACATTAATGCTATTGAAAATATTTTTTATAAAGTCTATAATTTGAAAGGTAATTTTAAAAAGGGGGGGGGGCACTGGTCCAAAAAAAATCGATGCTTTTTTCTCTTCCGGGCATTTTATTTGGGTGCACAGGCACGTTATCGCGGATGGAGACGAGCTGCTGGGTTTATACGTGAAGAAACGAGCATTTCATCCGAGAATTTATGTCTGACCAGGTAAACCAGGTTCTCCTGTATGCTCGCAGTCTGAATGCGTCGCTTTAAAGTCCCTGCAGGCGTCGCAGAGCCCTTAAAATCACAATTATTTTGAAATCGACCGTTTCCGTGTAGTAAGCCGTGTTGCCTTCACTGCCAGACAGAATGTCGTGTTTTTGTAAATCATTCACCCACAAAAATGAAAATCGGAGCTTTGCTTGATATTTGTGCGAACGTAGAATTTCGTTTTAAAAAGGCAGAATTTTGATATGAATTAATTTAACTAAAGTAAAACTAGTATCTGTATTTATTTCACGGTGTCATTAACTTTGGCAGCGCGGCGACTTTAAGGATCAATATAACGAGTCATCACACACAAAAGACTTCCACTGAAAGCTTCGCTATGTTGGTGTTTGATGACCAAAAAAACAAAAAACAAAACATCTCCTTTGGATGTAAAGAAAAACATTTTTACCACACCGGAGCTCACGTGACCCACGACATAAAAGGCAGCATCGGTAGTCCTGTGTTTAGCGCAGAACAACAAAAATCATGAGCATAATTCATGTTTCAGCAGAACTGAATGTTATAAAGTCAGAACCTTTTGGAATTTGGTTGAGACTTGAGATTTGTTTTATTTTTAGATTGTCTTTTTTTTTTAATTGTAAATTTGTGACTTTATCATGTCAGATTACTCGAGTACAGTCACCCACACACACACACGTTGATCTTTTTTCCTGTAAATTTGTTATTTTGCCTAAATGTGAATCTCAGAGTCTCAGTCAAATTTATTTCTGAGATTTTTCTGGGTTTTAATGAGTTTCATGTTAACTTTCTTAAGGAGGCATGGAGCACCCAGCTTGTATTTTGGAGGAATTGAAGCGGTTTGTCGTAAGCGAAGCTCCGCCCACAGTGTATTACATCCCAGATTTCATATCCGAGGATGAGGAGGCCTACCTTCTCCAGCAGGTCTACAGGTCTCCTAAGACTAAGTGGACTCAGCTGTCGGGTCGGAGGCTCCAGAACTGGGGAGGGTTACCGCACCCCAAAGGCATGCTGGGAGAGCGTCTGCCTGATTGGCTCCAGACCTACTGCGAGAAGATTTCCTCAATGGGCGCGTTCAGCGGGAAAACGGCCAATCACGTGCTGGTGAACGAGTATAAACCAGGAGAAGGGATCATGCCCCATGAGGACGGCCCGCTGTACCACCCCAACCGTCACCACCATCAGCCTGGGCTCTCACACCCTGCTGGACTTCTACGCACCGCTCAGCAGCACTGAGGGTGCCGCGCCGCAGACGGAGGAGAGCCGTTTCCTGTTCTCGCTGCTGGTGAGGCCGAGGAGCCTCCTCATCCTGCAGGACGAAATGTACCAGCGCCTCCTTCACGGCATCCAGGGGCACGAGCGGGACACGCTGACCGAGAAGGTGGTGAACCTGCCCGCCGCCGGGGCGCAGCCGGGCGAGGAGCTGAGCCGAGTCACCAGGGTGTCCCTGACCATACGGCACGTGCCCAAAGTCATCAAGACGAAGCTGATGCTGGGAAGGAGGTGAAGAAAGGCTGGACCTGACACGCCAGCACGGTGACCTCCATGGCGTTGGAGTTCAGACGAGTCCGTACTGGAAATGTGTTTCTGTGGAGCTGTGTAGTTTTCCTGGATGCGCCGTGGAAATTATTTAAATTCTGGATTCAAAGATTGAACGTTTTAAAGGATTATATCATCTATGTGAGAAAAAAAGCAGATCACAATCAAGTCTTTAAGTTTTCCATTTATTATCGGGTGCTTGTTTATGCGACAGATTCATGAAATAAATACAGCGAATAAATTAGTTGTGTATGCTTCGTGGATTTACTTAGAAAGACCTCCAACAAGCTCAAGTCACAGTAATATTTAACTTTATTTAAGCAGCATCTTTAAAAATTAGGTGTTTGCAAAGAGCTTTAAGTCAGTCGATGTGAAGTACACGTTAATTTTTAAGGTTTTACATTTCAAGACATAAGAATCATCTGGTCTTTAATAGATCTTAAAATTATTTAAATACGGCCTCAAATGAATAACAAAACACTTTAACAAAAACGGAGCCAAAATAAAGAAGCAGTGTGTGAAAAACTGAGGACACTTTTACGGACAGTAACTCAGAGGGTAAGAAGCAGCCTGGTGCCGCTGCTTAGATACACTCGAGCACCTCTCTGAAAGCAGAAGATTTGCCGGTCTGAAGCATTCAGGGACGTCCCAGCAAATTCACCCCGAGGTCAGAGCACGCAGCGCTCGGACAACAACTGCAAAAACCCAAGAGCTCCATCTCAGACTCCGCAGGCCTCAGTTAGCATGTTAAAGGTTAAAGTTCACGACAGCACAATTGGAAAAAGACTGAACTAGTACGGCTTGTTTGGAAGGGTTGCAGGAAAAAGTCTCTCCTCTCTAGAAAGAACATGGCAGCACCCAGACAAACCACAGGACCTCTGGAACAATGTCCTTTGCATGGACAAGACCAAAGTGGAGATGTGTTCGTAGTTCACAGCAGCATGTTTGGAGTCACCACATCAGCACAAACACCTCAGACAGCCGTCAGCGAGGTGGAGGAGGGCTGAGCTTCTTGCAGTCACTGAGTCGACCATGAACTCCTCTATGTGCCAAAGTACCCTGGAGTGAGATGTGAGGCCACCTGCCTGACGACTAAGGAACCAAACTGGGTCATCGGCAGGACAGTGACCTCAAGCACGGCAGCAACTCTCCAGCAGAACGGCTGAAAAAGAAAAGCATGAAGGAGCTGCAACAGCCCAGAGTCCAGACCTCAACCTGACCGAGATGCTTCAGAGAGCTGTGCTCCTCCACAACCTTTCACTGGAACGAATAACAGAAAAAAAGGTTTGAGGACTCTTTGTAAAAGATCTGATCTAACAGCGTACGAGTAAGAGGAACCCTCTCCTGTTCCTTTAATGAGAAATACAGTCGGTACTGAAAGTATTCAGACCCCTTTAAAATTTTCACTCTTTGTTTCATTGCAGCCATTTGCTAAAGTAAATTAAAAAATCCTTTTATTTCTCATTAATGTACACTCAGCACCTCATCTTGACAGAAAAAACACAAATGTAGAAATTTTTGAAAATTTATTGAAAAAGAAAAAGTGAAATATCACATGGTCATAAGTATTCAGACCCTTTGCTCAGTATTGAGTAGAAGGACCCTTTTGAGCTCGTACAGCCATGAGTCTTCTTGGGAATAATGCAACAAGTTTTCCACTCCTGGATTTGGGGATCCTCTTCCACTCTTCCTGCAGATCCTCTCCAGTTCCGTGAGGTTGGATGGTGACGTTGGTGGACAGCCATTTTCAGGTCTCTCCAGAGATGCTCAGTCGGGTTTAGGTCAGGGCTCTGGCTGGGCCAGTCAACAATGGTCACAGAGTTGTGAAGTAAAGTGAACCAGGTTTGATGTGCATCTGGTATAACTGAAGGTTTTCTCGTGTGCTGACAGGAATGCACCAGAACATCGGAGCCACCGATGAAACGCTGGAGAGGCCCGCCGTGTGACGTCGACTCCTGGGTCGCCTTTCCCGTGCTGTCGGATGAGCAGTCGCAGGATGTCGAGCTCGTGGAAGCGTTCGCCGCGCCCATTCTCGACAAGAAGGAGACGTCTCGGCTCGTCAGGGAGCTGAGCGCCCTCTACCCGCTGAACGGCCTTCAGCACGTCAAGAGGGTGCGGCCGAGCAGGGAGAAGCCCCACCCCCTCGAGGTCCTTGTGTGCCTCGTCAGCGACGCGCCGCACGGGAAGGTGGTCAGCATTGACTCTCTGCTGCCCTCAGGTGGCGTAAACTGTAACGGGTTAGGCGAGCCTTTCCTGGTTCAGGTTCCCGCCCGGCCCCCTTTGACACGACCCCAGTTTGAACTGGCTAGCCGACACTGGCCCGTTTCTTTTCATGAAGACAAGCAGGTGACGGTTGCCCTGAGAGGAGAGCTCTTCAGCTGCCATCAGAAGGAGAGGATGGAGGCGTACATGGTGTCTGCCGTGACTGCTGCCAGAGCTGGGATGGAGGTGGGGATGGAGGCCGTCGGGGCCACGGTCGTCGACCCAAAGACGGAGAGGATCATCGCAGTGGGCCACGACTGCAGACACGACCGTCCCCTTCATCACGCCATCATGGTCGTCATCGACCTGGTAGCTCAGAGTCAGGGCGGAGGGTTTTATCGCTTTGACGATTACCCCGCCTGCAGGTTCACTTCCGCGAGTTCACCTCAAACAGAGGCCGGCACCCAGCCGTACATCTGCACCGGGTACGACCTTTACGTGACAAGAGAACCGTGCGTGATGTGTGCCATGGCGCTGGTCCACTCTCGGATCGGTCGTGTTTTCTACGGGGTTGCGTCATCCGACGGGGCCCTGGGGACAAAGTTCAAAATTCATGCTAGGAAAGATCTGAACCATCGATTCGAGGTGTACAGAGGAGTTCTGAGCAGGGAGTGCGAGGATCTGCACAGCGTGGATGACCACATCAGAAAAGACCGAGGAGAAGAAGTGCAGCTGTTCATTCCCCTTTAAACCTGCATTCTTTCAAATGACCAGAAGGGGGCAGCTCCTCTGGTTGCAGCAAGCCTTCAGATCCTGTAGAAAGACGGGCCTGGTCTCCCCTTGGTTTTTGACCTTTGTAAACACGTTTCTGATGAGTTTCAGGTCATATTAAATCAAATATTCAGACTAGTTTTCAGGTTTTAAATTGTGCTCATTACTCGAGTCAGAAATGAGGTTTATTCTTTACACGCTCATTGTCTAAAGACCTGTCAATCACAAGGCTATAAAATGTTAAAATGCTGATTTAAAAATTTTTTTTATTACACTGAAAACAAACGTCTCCATCTACAGGCTCTGTTGTTCCTTTGTATCAAAGATCCAGTAAGACATCATCAAACTGAATATCTAAACCCAGAAAAACAATGACTGCTGGTTTCCCGTTTGTCTCCACCTAGTGGTCGATTAGATTTACTGCAAACAGTTCACTTTTCCCTCCAACCAAAGTTCTGGAGAAAGTCGCAAACGTGCATTTGTTTAAAATTGATTTGTTTTCCAATTAAGAATTCAATTCAGTTTTATTTATATAGTGCCAAATTGCAACAGTCGTTTCAAGGGCAATCACATGGCAACAGTGGGAAGGAAGAACTCCCTTTTAGCAGGAAGAAACCTCCGGCAGGCTTGGGGAGGGGCAGTCATCTGCCACAATTGGTTGGGGGTGAGGGGAGAGAGCCAGAGATTAATAACTAATGATTAAATGCAGAGTGTTGTATAAACAGAGTGTAACAAGAGGTGAGTGAAGAAGAAACAGCACATCATGGGAAGAACCAAATTATGTGTAGAATTTGGAAACTGGGAATATCCGAAGCACCCTTAGAAAAACCTGATAACATGGGGAGAACATGCAAGCTCTTCACAGAATGGGGGGGCTGAGGTGGTAAGATAACCATGAAGCCTTCATCCTGATGCCCAAGCCAGCAGCAAGGTTGTAAAGCACACTCCGAAGATTTATCAATAATTAAAACTCATTTTGGATTTTGGATTAGTGCACAAACTTAATGCAATTGAATTAAAATCTGTTTTCAAGCTTTCATGGAAGAGGGATAAAGACAGAGCTGAGCATCAGCTCAACTTTAGAAACTATTGGTCTGGAAGAAAAGCCTCTTCCCACAGCTGCCAGTATTGTGAAATTTTATTGTTTCAGCCACAGTTTCCTCAAAAACAACAAAATAGCAGGCTGCAGCAGATATCACAGCACCAAGCACAGTTCTTCAGAGATCAGGATGTAGATGTTCCTCAGTCTTGTCTCTCATAGACCCCACAATATGTATTAAAAAACAAGCAAAGCCTCTTAGGGAAAGAGGGAGGGTTCAAAGAAACATCGAAATTATTCAAAAACTGGGGAATGATGCCCCCTGGTGGTCAAAGTTTTACTTGAATTCTGCAAAGAGTGGTTTCCAATACTACCTTTAATGTGTCTGACCTGCAAATAGAGTGGAAGTGTGTAGACAGGGTGCACATACACCTATAGCCAATTAACCCTCAGATGGATGTTTGTGGACTGCGGGAGGTGCACTACAGATTTATGTCACTGATCAGTAATTAAATAGTCCAAACTTATATTAAACCAGTGTACTGATTTATTTACCAACGCACTATGATGTGGAATGCTTTCATACACAAAATGACCACATTTTCTCTACAAATACAACCCCCCCCCCACAGAAATCTTGAAAACTGAGTCTTTATTCTACATCCTCGTTGCCATTTCCAGCCTCCGCTCCGGTGACATTTTCTTCAGCGTCTTTTTCGGGTTCCGGCTGCTCTGAAGGTTCGGGCTGAGACTCCTCCATCGGCTCCTCAGGTGATTCTGGTTCAGGTAATGGGGTCTCAGCCTCCGGCTCCACCTGGAGAAAAGCACCAGTAGGTGAACATCTACCCACGAATGGCACGCAGGACCTTCATCAGTCCAGGCAGAGCACAGAAACAGCACTGGTCACGGTTATTAAAGAATAAATTGTGACAATGGTGGTCTCTCTTGTTTAGCTATTTTGACCCTTCCCTATTTTTATTTTTGCTAATGGTGCAATTTTCAAATTTCCCCTGGAAATTGTAGCTCCAAGAAATGCGGTGTTCCACAGGGTTCAATTTTAGGACCACTACAGTTTAACTTGAAAGCACAGTGTGTTACTGCAACTATGCTGATGGTACCAAGTTGTCTTTTTTCCTGTAACCTGATCACTTAAGCTCAACTGGCAGTTTTAGACTGCCAGAGAAAAAAAAAAGGCTTAATCGGCATCTGGAGTAGCTGAAGTCTGAGTTTTAGCTAAGATAATGAACCATGACCATATAACGGCATTTAAAACCAAACAAATTATTTCTGTTTAGCCTTTCAGTGGTGTAATTTACATTCTAGTCATTTTACCTCATTTTTGCTTATTTTATTGGATTTTAATCTTCTATTTATTTTATCACTCTTTTTACCTCGCTGTTACCTTTGTTTGTTTTTATGGATACTTGCATTAAAAAAAAAAATCATTTAGTTTGTGCTCTATAAATAAACTCTTGCTTTATTACTTCCAGTTTTAACCAGCAGTTTTCTGCCGATGGCGTTACACATGAATCCCATTTTTTTTAGTTACTTTAAAACCTCAAATGTTTGACCGTCATGTTACTTTGACATCTAAATTAATTCTGGTGCTGAATCGGTTTTTGTATCCACTTTTTTGCACATATAAATCAATACTTTTAGTATTTTTCTAGCTGTTTTTCCTTTGGTTAAAAAAGATGAAATCCTCCATCAGAAACATGTTTTTGGAGGCTTCGTTTTACGTGACTCCTCGTAGTTTCATTTTTACCTGTGAGATATTATTAAGAGTCTCTTCCTGAATCGCTGGTTCAGACTCTTCTTGCTCCATCGGTTCTTCGTCATCTCTCAGAGCGGCGGGCTCCTGTTGGACTGTTGTCTCCGGCTCGTTTGGTGTCTCTTCCACAACTGAAGCAGCTGGAACCACTTCCATCTGTAGGAGGAAATCACGGTAAATCAATAAATGCCTCGTTTTTGTGAGGGAAAAAATTAACCATAATAATCTGAAGTAAAGGAGCCATGAGGTAAAAGTTGGGTGAGCAGAAATAAAGCAGCAGTGTTGGAGAGAAATCTAATTTTTGCAGACTAGACTTGGATGATATGTTTACAAAAACTAACTTTATAATAAAAACAACAGTTGATGGATGTTCCCAGCCCTAATACAGACTCAAGACACTCAAAAATCATGTTTGATCCGTCACCTCTTTCTCCACAACTGGCTCTGCAGGCTTTGGCTCTGGTTTTTTATTTGCTTCCAGGACCGCCATGATGGACGCAGGGATGTGTGCTTGCTGTTAACACAGAGAGAAAAAGGCAGCTGGTTTAAAAGAAAGTTGTGAATTAAGATGTTCAGAGTTGTGTAAGTGTGAACGCAGCTGTCACCTGGTGAGGCGTGAAGGAGTGGACGTGCTGCAGAAGAGGCGCCCTCATGTCCGGGCAGCGCTCGAACACGCTCGTGAGCTGCGCGGGCGGCAGCTGCAAGAGCACGCTGAACGACTGCGGCTTCGTCCTCTGGCAGCACTTCACGAATCCCTCCCACACTTTTGGATACTTCCACACCTGCAGGGCGTAACAACAAAAACAGGAAATTTTAGCTTTAGCTCAGGATTTTCTCCTCTTTCCTGCGAGTTCGTGGTGGTGCTGACCTGCTTGACGATGAGGCGGGACAGGATGTTCATGACGAAGCCTCCCAGTCGGGGGTACATGGTGAGAGACTGGATGACAGTGCGCATGAGTAGCATGGGGAGGGGGTTCTGCTCCATCAGCTGCTGCATCACCACCGCCAAAACCTCGGACGTGTACACATTCTTCTCCCCGAAGCAGAGGTTGGTAGCTGTCGGACAGACGCCGAAGATTAATTGCTGATGACGGTTTGTCCAAGACCAACATATCAGGTTTGAGGACTCACTGACCTTTGATGATGGACTTCATGTCACATTTGATTGAGTCTATGTTGTGTAAGGAGATGAGGAGGTCGCCTGGAGTGAGCGGGGACACGGATGAACTTCCTTCACCTGCAAAAAAAACCCAACAAAAATCCTGTCAGTGCACCACAGCAGCTACGACGAGTCTTAAAGTCAGAGAAGTGATGAAGGACTTACTGTGCTGAGTTCCCAGCAGTCTGTTGAAGACCTCCTTCACTACAATCGGGTTCAGTTTGATAAGCTTGGGCAGAGCCTGGATGACTTCGTTCTACGAGAGAAAAGTGAGCAGGAAAGGGTTCGCTGTAGGTGCTTTCAAATTAAAGCCATCAACATTCACTGCACCCCATTCCACGACCCAACTATGGAGGCCAAAAAAATGGGGAAACGATACTCAGCAGTTATTTTTACTCAGGTTTATTTTTTTAAATGGCCGTCACTTCCATGAAACACTTTGGAAAGCCGCCCTCCAGCCGCACAATCCCAAATGAGCACCTGCCTTCATTCACCTGATGATGAAGAACAAGCATTACCTTTTCCAGCCCATTAATGACGGGGATCAGGAATCTAACATCTGGCACTCGCTTGTGGTAAAGGTCTCGCACCCTCTCCACCAGCTCTGGAGACGGAGGCACTGAGCAGAGGAAGAAAGATGATCTTACACATCAGCAGGAGAACTGGGAAATTTTCAGGTGGATTCTGTTTTTGCTGAAGATCGTCCTGTACAGATGAAATGTGGTTTCTACCTTTATCTGTAAGAATGTGCAGGCATCGAGTGACCAGAGTCTCTGCTCCTTTAGGACAGTTTTCAACCAGAAGCAGCAGCTCAGGAGAATTCATCCCCATCCCACGGATCTACAGAAACACAGAATCAAAGAGAACTTGTTAATAATTTTTAAAACGAGGAGCATTACTTCTTTAAGTACTTTTTAAATTTTTTTTATACCTTACATCAGTCATGCCCCTGATGATACAAACTTGGGCCTAGATATAAATTAATGGGAGGGGGAAGAGGCTATGTGATGGTAGTTTTGATTTTCAGGCCTTCTTGTCCCTGAAGGTTATCCTGCAGTTTCAATTGGGATTCCACAAAGTTCAGTACTGGATCCTCTGAAGCTCACAACTTTAAGTAACATCACATCATCTATAGCAATTTGCAAAGTCCATCTTTATGCTGACACTGGTCTGCAGTGTACAGTTGCTATGAAGGAGGAAACTATCCAAAGAGGCTGAAACTATGAGGATTGACTCCCTTTAGGAACCTCTAGTGGACATTAGAGGAGCTTTTGGCAGACGGGGTAATGTCTGTGGGGTGGATCTGCCAGTCACCGGTAAATTTGCTTTGTCTTTGTTGCGGTGGATGTTTGCAGGACTGGTTCTAGATTAGAAACATTATAAGAGAGATGTGGCACTCAAAGACTCCTGAACAGAAATCTAGGGGAGGACTCCGAAATGCTGAAGATGGCAGCTGCCCTGTATCCATAGGATGAGAATTTGTGTGTAATTAGTTCAGTGCTCTGACTGGACGAGCCTTATGCCCGTGTTCAGAGTCAGAGATCATTCCAATGTCCCTCCTCGCCACTCCAGGTTGATCTATTAATGAAGCCCTGATGTTCAGGGAGCATAACCGATAACGGGTGAAAACAGCCTTTGCTAAAGGACCTTCACAACTGAACAGAAAACACACAAACGAAATGCCTCCCATCACAGCCATTGTCGTTGCTGAGTTTTATAAAAAGAAAAAAAAGCTTGAAATAAAAGCGAGGAGTGACTTACAGGCTGCTCTATGGCTCGAAGCACGCTGCGTTTGATGTCAGCAATGGCCTCAGTGTAGACTGAGGCGAGCTCATGGACCAGCTTGTGGTTCAGAGGAAGCAGGGAAAGGTAGAGGAACAGACACTGTCGCACAGTCTCTTCAGTCCAGGGAGCAGCCACCTCTGCCTCAGCAAAAACACACAGAGGGGAGGTTAGAAAACATCCTGAGAGGCAACCTGGATAATGATAAATGACTCACTCAATGGGGTCCTAAAATTCCACTCTGACACACTCTGTATATAAAAGATGGACTTAGCCATTGTGACATCACTGACTGGCTTTGAACTCTACACTTTGACACTTCAATGTTAGCATTTAGGCTGCCAGTGTTGGTTTTTTGGACGCATAAGTGCCCACATTTGGACGAAATGGTAAAGTGCTCAGTTGTTAGCTAATGCTAGCAAGCCTTGTTTGTTGTTTTCACTCAAAACTGAGGCAGAAACTTCTTAGACATTCTATACGCTCAGAAAGCCAAATTATTTATCGGACAATTCCATTGAAAAAGCTCCAAAAGGGACCAACAGCATGAGAAGGTTCAGAGACTCGAATTAGATGTGTTCCGTTACAGCTGTAATGGCACATCTGTCAAAGTGACCACGCCCCAATTTCAAGCCTTAACAGCCCCCTGCCGGTCATTAGGAAGAATGCACTTCTGCACTGGCTTTGTTTTCATTGTGTAACTAGGCTGCAGAGTGCATGCTGGAGGCAAACCTGTGTCTTTGTCGGCCCCAAAGAGCAGAGATGGGGGGTTGGGGTGAACCAGTAGCTGCAGGTAGTTCAGGGCAAACTTCTCGATGTAGTCCCTGAGCTGGTCCTTCTCATACATGCGCTTCAGAAAAGCCAAGGCAGTGGTTCGCACCTGAAACAAAGAAAATGTAAATCATCTTTTCCTTTAAACACAACCTGAGGAATTTCTGTGAAGACGCGAGCACCACCTTCTCCTTTTCATGGGAGCTGAGATCCAGGAGCACATGCAGATACTGGAACTGCCTCGAGGGACGTTTGACGATGAGCTCCTTCAGCGTCGTCATGCCCAAATACACCCGGGACTGAAACAAACGCCATGGTTAACGGGAAGTTAACTACACGACAAACAGTCCATAGATATGTGCGCAATACATGATGCAACATCTGGTATGATGGTATTTATTTGCCTATAAGCTTCCTTAGCTACCCCGATCAATATGGCTGCCAGCGCAGCATCTGCGTGCACGCATCTACATCCTGCCATTGTTTACCTCGTCCTCACAGTAACGCCGTATTACTTCGAGTGCCGACTCTGTGATGATCGGAGCCTCCAGCACCAGTTTGGTGAAAAGTCTGGAAGACACGAGAATCAGATCGGTGCCAGAAACCAGAATTCGTTTATGCAAATGTAAAAAGGGCTTCTTCCTGTCCCCTCCTTTCACAGTAAAAGCCCTTACACACACTCACTGTGTGACACTGACTCAAACAGGAGGAGATGGAAGCAATTTATGGCAGATTTTCTGTGCAACGTGCGGCCTCACCCGTCCCTCTGCTCAGGCTTCTCCTGCAGGCCGGACAGCAGCGTGTACAGACAGTGGTCGTAGCTTTCCAGCAGCCCCGACGGCAGCTGGCTGAGGTAGGTGTTGTACTCCTGGTAGAGCAGAGAGAAGGCCAGGTCGCTCCTCGTCCTGATGTCCTCCAAGATGAACTCCAGAACGTCGGCTTTCATCATCCCATCGAACTGCGTCACGAGCCGGGAGAGGAGCTTCACCCTGACCTGCCGCATGGATTTTAAATCTGGTTGCAATGACGTTTTTTTTAGGCCTCTCAGTGATTATGTGACTGGTTTGGATTACTCACGTGGGACATTCCACTTTGAGCGATAGCCTTCTCTGAATGCAGGATGCGCTTTTCACCGCCTTTGAGGTTAAATTCTCAATCTGGGTGTCCGACAACGGCTGAACGACATCAGATATCCGAAACACTTTTTTCCTGCCGCTGGCTCCAGTCATCCTGAAAAAGAATAAAAATCATTGATCGATAATCCCTCTGAAGCTTTGGAGATAAAATGTACTTTTTCTTTCGGATTCTGATTTTCGTATTTCATATTCATATTTTACCCCAAAGTACATCATTTAGATGAGTTTTAATCGTAAACTGTAAGGTTATGATTACTTTACTTGACAACATTTCACCTGTCTTCATAAAGTAGCAATGAAAGACAGAAAAATGAAATTAGAGAAATTAGGTCGGGGCCAGATGTTGTGACATGGAGAAATTCAAACTGGACACGGTGATCTTGCATCATTTCTTGCACTCACTTGGTTTGTGCAGAAGGGAGGATGGGTTCAGGAAGCCTCTTGACTGCCGTGGCCGGAACTTCTGGTGACGCCTTTTCTGCGTAGCCTCCCACCACGGAGATGGCTTGACCCACCATCACAGCAGGAACTTTGCGTTTGATGAGGAGGTCTTTAGAAACAGAGTCGTCCTCGTTGTCATCCTTAATAGCGCCATCCTCTCTGGCTTTGCACTGCTCGAGTCCTACAAGAAGACAGAAACAGATAATGGTCGCATCCTAGTTCATCTACAAAGTCTTTCAAGTTTAAAAGACGGGTCCTATAAATGTTTCCTTCGGACCTGGACCGATGCCGGCGGCAGTCATCTGTGTGGCCATCAGCCTGGCCAGATGTTTAATCTGAGCGTCGGTGCCTGCCGACTCCACAGGTGTGTATGTGGCCTGGAAGGAGGCCGGCATGTTGTCAGGCAGGTACACCATGCTGATGAGCACCTGGAGAATGACGCAGAGGTATGACGTGAGCTGTAAGTCAGTTTGGGTTAAAAGGAAAAGGAACGAACAAAATAAAAAGTTCCTCACCAGGTTGGCCACGTTCTCGGGGGTGAGCAGCGGGTGCAGGAACTCGGCCGTGAGGTCGATGGCGGACTGAGCGACAGGAACCACAGCCGGCTTCGGGACCGAGAGGGGGGCAGGCTCCTCTTTGTCCTCGTCATCTTCCATCAGGGCCGGCTCTGAACACAGAGGGACAAAGGTCATGAATCAGAGGCATCAAACTCATTTTAGCTCATAAAAGTACAACGACCTTCCTTTCTTTCAGTGCAGTCTAAAAATGTTTGTATTTAATGAAGAAAAGCTTTTAATAAGTGCAGTTTCAGAAGTTTGTCTCATTACGTGTGCTCCACAGTTTACAGTGGAGCTGAAAAAAGGCAGAAAAACACATTTTAAAACTAGACAACAAAAGTGCTGAAAAAGAGCGGCCGTGCTGACGCCAGCACAGCAGGAACGACTGCGAGTTTTAGTGAGAAACCGAAGATATTCATGACTTCACTGTTGGTTTTTGCACGCTGCACGGTTAACACCTCTGTCACAGATACTGGGTGTTCATAATTAATCTGGAGCTTTTCTGGAGATCAAAAATGTGACTGGAATTTTAGTTTCATCATCATTTCACCTGGTTTAGATTTTTGAGTTAAGAGACGGGCGACCTGTTTAGAATTATTTAAGGAGAGGAGTATGTGAGAGGCATTTTCACGATGCAGTCATGGCTCAGCTTGCAGCCTGGTGCTGAAATGTGTTGTTGTGGTGATCAGGGAACGCAGAGTTGTCTTCGTGTCTCAAATATGATTTATGGACAGATGCTGCTTTTCAGTGTAATCGCCGCCACAACAATCAGAGTAATTAGTGCAAGAAAAATGAACGCAGCAACCTCTCGTTGACTTTTACCGAAGTGCACTTTCATGGTTAATTGTTGACCCAGCTTAATTCACAGTAGAGCAGGCCGATAAATTAAACTGAAAATTCCCTCCACACCGAGCACAGATCCGTGGATCCAGACTAGCCTTAAGCCACTCACCCATCTTGACTTTCTTTCCCTCTGTGTATTGCTCATGGCGAGGCCTCTTTCGCTGCTCACGCGGCACAGGCGTGGAGCGGGTGATCTCGCTCTGGGGCATTCCCAGGTCCAGCAGCAAGGTGCTGATCTGACCCTGGAACTCCAGGCTGCAGGGATGCTTGAGGACCGCCACCAGGTGAAGCTTCAGGTTCTTTCGCACGCTGCTGACCTGAGACTTGGCCAGAGTTGGGGGCAGGTTTGCTGAAAATTTCAAGTGTAGAGAAAACATCTTAAAACTCAGTTATTTAGCATGTGCAGTCAGACCGTGGGGGGGTCGTAGTAAAGCAAAGAAAAAGTTAGGTTGACTATAATAAAAAGCCTTCCCTTCATACGCACTGGGTAAAATCCAGACTTTACAGAAGAAAAGTGCACCAGTCAAAATGTGGGACAAATGTGTCTCAAGATGTGGGACAAAGGGACAGAATAAAAATGCTGTGTTGTCCCACATAAAGAGGGACATCTGGTCACTTTAGCTGCTCCTGATTGGATAAAAAGATCCCAACCCAGTGGGCTCTCTGCTCCTGGCTTCCAAACTGAAACCAGTTTGGAAGCTTGCGTGCAAACTTTGTCGATATAAGAGTAAAGTCGCAAGGTCTGGCTAAGAAGCGCTCACCGTGTAACGTCTCATACGCCTGAACCACCTCTGACATGAACATCGGTCTCTGGCGGGCGATGGTGGCCAGCGAACCCAGCGCTGTGGTGAGGTTAATGCTGGAAATGGCTGGGTGGACCATAAACTTCAACAACTTCTCCAACGCCATCTTTCCCTCATCACACAGCACATCTGTTTGTTAAAAAGTGAAGATGACGTCGACCTTAAAAAGGTGAACTTCAGCATGTTAGCACATCACACGAGTCTGATATCTGTACCGTAGTGAATGTACGAGTGATCTCTGGGAACTTTGTCCAGGCTGATGTCGCCCTCCTGTCGTTTGGGGACGTCAGAGATCAGCCGTCCGCGCTGACAGAGTGATAATTAAAGATTCGGTGAACTTGATGGCGTGAGTGCGAACGCCATCGTTCTCAGAGTCCAGCAATGCCAGGACATCCCCTTTCATCTGCGTGACCAGATCCCAGCACGCCTCCTGCATCTCCGACACAGCCTTGGAGCGCACCAGCCACTGAGACGAGAAAGGATTAAGAAAGTGAAGACAAAGCGAAAGACGTGCGGCTTCGTTTGTTGCAGGATCCCAGAAAGAAAGAAGCGGCACAAACGAGGTTTTGATTGTTTGTACCTGTAGAGTGACTTTGTACAGCTGGGTGAGGGTGAGGATGGCTTTCTTCACCACGTTCACACTTTCATCCTTCAGCAACATGTTCAGGTTGGCGATGAGTCGGAGGAGGAGCTCGTTGTCTCTTTTACTGATCAAAGCACGAGATAATAAAACATTAAAAAGCAGAAACCCTACCCCCGTCTTTAACAAACGGGAAAAACAGAATGTCTGAAAACTCACCACGCCTCCTCGATGAAGCCAATCACAAACTTTCTCACTTCGATGGACTTGTCTGTCTGGAAGGCGATCATCTCCTACAGGATGAAAAAAAATATTGAGCCAAATTTAAACAAACCAGGAAAACTGCAGCTGGTTATGAGAGCTGAATACACGCTTACTCACATCCAAAAAGTTGTCAAGAAGAGATGGATCCTTGTTGATGATGAGCTCCTGGACCTGAAGAGCAAGAACATGTACTGAACCAGTGTTCCTGTGCACGCACAACTACAGTAAGCTGTTCTGCTCATTTCCACCTCTGTTTTTATTTTATTACTGTACTCCACTAGAGCAGCTTTGAATGAGGCACAGTTCAAAAATAATCCTTCTTTGTCTTACACTCGGCCTTCAGCTACAGCCCCCCCAGTCTGAAGACACTTGTTTTAGCCCCTCCCCTTAAAGCAAGTTTTCTTCTGATTGGCTGCCCTCATAAACAGAACATTGAGCTGCAGATATGTGTGGACTTCTCCAACATACAGACCTAAGTGTAAGTGAAGGATAAACCATTAAATGGCAGTATATTTTTTTAATTGTAAGTGTTCAGCTAAATAATAGAAAAAATTTTGTTGGTGTGGGCTACAGAATTTATGTTTTTTTTTATAGAAGTAAAAAAATAAATAAAATAAAAAAGATAAAAAAGGACAATCTGCAAATTAACAAAATTTCTTTTTTTTTAAAATTACACTGAGAGCAGGAAAAGTGCTGCCAGTGCTTTTTCTGTAACTGCACACATTTGTTTCTTAAAGTGTAAATGCTTTTTGATGGTAGATCCAAAAAGATGTACTGACAGTAAAAAGTTGGTTAAAGCCCATTAGGTCTAAGTTATGATTCCTTCCCCTCTTTTTCTTCCTCTTCTGGCCGCTCCATTTAGGGGTTGCCAAGACAGATGATCTACCTCCATCTCACCCTACGCCTAGCATCATCATCTGCATTTCCACCTTAACTACATCCATGAACCTCCTCTGAGTTCCTCCTCTTCCTCCTGCCTGGCAGTTACATCTTCAGCATCCTTGGTCCAGTATATCCACTAGTCCTCCTCCGCACATGTCCAAACCATCTCAGCCTCGCCTCTCTAACTCCAAGCTGTCCCTCTGATGGACTCATTTCTAACCTGCTGTCACTCCTAATAATGAAGATCCTAACATCTTCAGCTCTGCCAACTCCACCTCGGCCCCCTATGGGATTTTTCTTTCTTGGAAATCAGAAGACTAAAACAATATATATAAACAACAAACCTGTTTGAGTACATTCAGCTTCTCATCTGTGGGTATCAGAGCAGCCTGATTCAGCAGCTCCACAACCTGGAAAGAGAAAGCAGACCCTCACTGCATTATAGTTCACCCAGCAACGGGCCAGGTTACAGGCTTTCCACCCAAATACGCTGGTATCTGTGGCTCATTAGGACCAAACTACTGTATGCGTACCCGTTTCTGCAGGTTCAACAAGGCAAGTTTAAGACTTTTAAAGATCATTTTTTAATGAGCCTTTCAATCTGACAAAAAGCAGGAAGAACATGTGGTCTGCTGCTGCTAAAAAAGTTCATCCACATTCATTTTCTAAACCATAAAACCCATAAATCTGCTGCTAAAATGTTTATCTTGGACAGAACAGCGGACCTTCTCGCTGGTGGTCATGTCGATGACAGCGGGGGCTTCAGGGCCCCCCTCCGCTGAAGAAAAATCCATGATGCGGGCCTCACACTGAGGAGAACATGCTCCGAAGATCCTGTAAACACACGGATAATGAGGCTGTTATTGTGTTATTGTAACAGGGAGGTTTCAGGCGCTGCGCTGCGCTGCGCGCTCCTGTTAGCCCCGCGCTAACCGTGTGAGCAGCTTTAACTGCTTTATACCAATAGATGTGTTAGAGCTACTCACAGCTTAACCTGTCTTTACTTTGTCCTTCCAACAGCAGTTAAATATCCTCGGTGTCACGAACGTATAAATACAGGAGGCTCGGTAAATTAGAGCACAGAAACGCTGCTAACTCACAGAGGACGCGGCCATGTTTCAGCGAAAAAGCGGCGTCACTCTTCTTCGCGGTTTCTCGTGAAATCATGCGCAGAAATAACAGCGGCCAATGGTGGAAACATTGGCGCCACTACAACAACAAAAACCTGCTGTCCAGTGGAGTTCGTGTCTGCGTGGGTTCTCTCCGGCTTCCTCCCACAGTCCAAAGACATGCAGTTAGTAGGGTTAGGTTAACTGGTGATTCTAAAGTGACCATAAGTGTGGATGTGAGTGTGAATGGTTGTCTGTCTCTCTGTGTTAGTCCTCCGACTGGCTGGCGACCTGTACAGGTGTACCCCGCCTCTCACTATGCCCTCCCCCAAAACCTGGAAAGGATAAGCGGAAGAAGATGGGTGGATTCAATAATTATCAAAATGTGCGCTCAGGTCCCAGTTAAAAACCAACAACAATGAAAACACACGAGCAGTTTAGGCAGAAACAAGGACCAGAATTTTTTTTTTACAGTGTCATTTAGTATTCGTAAAAAATCTAAAAAAAATATATAAGTAAGAAACTTTAAGTGTAAACAAGAAAAAAATTTTTTTTAACTAGTGCTGTGTATAGTGCAAAGACATGACTAGTTTCATGTCTGTAACCTTTGGCTGGGAGCAGCAGAGACTCCAGAGCACCACCAGTCTGGTGTTTCTTCAGCCTCCTGCCTGAGGGGAGGGGGACAAACAGTGTGTGTGTGTGTGTGTGTGTGTGTGTGTGTGTGTGTGTGTGTGTAATGGGTAAATAGACTCTTTCAATATACAGGAGTCGCTTTTCCTGCATCTGCTGCATCCTCTTTGTCCTCGTCATCTTCCATCAGGGCCGGCTCTGAACACAGAGCGACAAAGGTCATAAGTCAGAGGCATCAAACTCATTTTAGCTCATAAAAGTACAACGACCTTCCTTTCTTTAAGTGCAGTCTGAAAATGTTTGTATTTAATGAAGAAAAGCTTTTAATAAGTGCAGTTTCAGCAGTTTGTCTCATTACGTGTGCTCCACAGTTTACAGTGGATCTGAAAAAAATGCAGAAAAACACACTGCTGGTGTAACTGTCTGTGGTGGTGCGGAGGCTGCTGCTAACAGTCTTCTGTGCAGGTCTCACCACCTTCAGTAGAGCCTTCTGCTCCACCACAGAGCAGCTGGCGTACAACACATGACACACCACACATCTGTGTTCAAGACTGTGTTCCCAGGGAGGCACTGGTGTCCCTTATTCACTAGAAAGGAAGTGTTATGGCTCCAGGTAGGGTTCTCTGTCAGATGTACGCCAAGGCACTTAAAGCTGGGGACCAATTAAAAGAGGACTAAATTGAGTAAAATAAAATTAAAAATAAAATTAAAAAGTACAGATTAAATGATTATTTTTATGGACAAACATTACAAACTGTAAGGAACTCATCTGGTACGATACAATTTAAACTAAAGCTAAACACTGTGAAACCATTTTCAATAAAAAATTAAATGAGCACACCCACTCTGAACGTGTAACTAAAACTAAATGAAAACTGGAAAGAAAAATGAAAGAAAAAGAATACAAACGTGAATACAAATATGGCTCAAAATTGTTAACATTAAAATGTTTATACCAAAAGCATCCTTTACTTTCTTTAACAGCAACTTTCTGCTGTAAATTACCCTAATATCTAATAAGTAATATCCACTGGACACTGATTTTTTTCATTAGGTTGTATGCATATAATCTTTCTTGTCACTTTTTGGTTCCCGTTTGTATTTTTAAAAGCGATGTTCTCCACAGCCTGCAGTAAAGTTTTATTAATTAGCATAATTTAATCTTCAAAAAGTCTTTTTTAAAGGAGAAAACAGACAGCTACAACAAATAACCACATTTATCCAAAACCGGAAGAGAAAACGAGAATGAAAAAAAAAAGTCCCCTGTAAGACTTCATATCCCAGAAGCACCGTAAGTGATGTCACCTGACAAGCAAAGGGAGGTTGCGCTCATGTTTACAACCGCTGGGCTGGAGACACTTTTATCGGTCAAAACTGTGACTTTCGGCAGCATTTCCGCAGCGTGCGGGATAACACTTACATAATGGCGCAAACTAAATGACGCACTCTTACGTTCAGGTAAAAAATCAAAAACCAAAACTTAAATTCAAACGTTTTTTTTTTTCACCCATTTAGCTTAATCAAGCCTGTTAGCGCTTAAAATGCTAACAGGTAAACGAGCAGATAAACGCAGCACACCTGAGACGCTCAGTACACTGAACAGGTGGACTTCAGCCTGAGCTGTGGCGATGAACTGGAGTAGATGTCACGTTAGGTAATAAAATAAAGCGCTGGGACACCTGTCGGCCTCCAGACTGCCGGAATTTGACAGCTAATAAACCAGCTAGCCTGAAAGCCGTAAGTAGCTAGCGTCGAGGAACTCAGGTTTGCAGCAGGTGTGTTTATACCTGAGAGAGTTACTGTCGCTTTTGCTGGATGTACCTACGTTAGGTCCTGTGAGCCTAACGCTGCGTGTAGTGGCATTTAAAGATCAGGTAAGTGAAGGTGTACACATACATGCCAACAGTGGCGGTTTAAAAGTTTTCTGATGTGTTTTAAAGTTGGGAACATGCCCAGTGTTACACAGACAAAGATAACAAAGCTTTTCTGCTCTGTTCGTCTGCAAGTGGAGGAATGAGCAGCATTTTGCCAAAACACCAAAGTCACCTCATTTGGTGTTTTTATGGCAGAGAGTCACAAAGGTTATAACACAGGATGTATTTTATTCCTGCGGGGCAGCAGCCAGAACATTACGCAGAAGTCTCTCAGTTCTGGTACAGAGAGGAAAGATGCTTTGAGACTGGAGCAAAGGTGGCCATCTATCAGCCACCTTCACCAGGTGATTCGGCTTCCGTTCACACCTTTCACAGTGTGACCTTGATGACAGACAGCCCCTCTAGAGGTCAGACGCCTGGGACGCCCTCTCAGCTTTCAGAACTGCGTCTCGTCTCCTGGTTGGTCTCAGCTCAGACTGGCTTTCACAGAGCACCTGAGCTGACGTCTGGTTAAAATCCAGTTTATGTTTCAGGGGCGGTCAGGTGTGTGTTGAAGTGAGAAAAAGATAACCGACCTGTGCTCCTTTTAACTGCAGGCAAACTTACTGACATTAAGTGAAAGTTTGTTCTTGCATCATCGGTCTAACTTGGACTCATTTCCAGAATAAAAGCCTCCCAGCTGTCATAGGGTGAGAGGCAGGGCACACCCTGTTAACCAGTTAACCTAACCCCACTAATTGCATGTCTTTGTGGGAGGAAACCGGAGTACCTGCAGAAAACCCACGCAGACACGGGGAGAACATTTTGTAAATGGATAATACTGGAATTTTTGAGACACTTGGACTGATTGAAATGTTGAATGGCAGATTTCAGAACAGGTTCATCAACTTTTTGGTGCGAGGCACAGAGCTCGCTACCTGTTAGATTACTGTACTCACCTGTTACTGACCCCCTTCTGCTTTCGTCATCAGTGAGGCGGTTTCTGAATTTCTCCTCTCGGCGCCCCGATGGAGTGGGTGTTCATTATGAACCGGATGAGCGCTCAGGGTAGCTCTGCAGCCCAGCGGAGACGGATGGCTCTGGGGGTGGTGATACTCCTGCTGGTGGATGTCATCTGGGTCGCCTCCTCCGAGCTAACCTCTGTAAGTCTGTCCGATCTCCACGCCCGTGATGATGGAGCCAGAAGCTGAAAAAGTGTGTGAAACTAAGTGTTTGAGCAGTCTGTAGCCTGAGCTTCTGGCTCACAGGGATTACTTATCCAAAGGCTGAACATGTTTAATATGACCCACGGGCCACTGGAACAGGAGACAGACAGAAAATGAGGGAAAGCAGAATAGAAATGAAGCAGATGGCACTGGAGGAACTTTACCTGATCGTGGTTCTCTTCCTGCAGTTAAATATATTTAAATTGTGAGTTTAGATCTTTTGTAACCGAGTTTGTGAAACAAACAGTAACAGCTGCCCTCTCTTCGTTCCTCCTGCAGTACATTTTCAAGCGACAGGATTACAACAAGCCTTTCTTCAGCACCTTCGCCAAGACTTCCATGTTCGTGCTGTACTTGCTGGGCTTCCTGCTGTGGCGGCCGTGGAGGCAGCAGTGCACGGGCACCCTGAAACGGCGCCACTCCGCCTTCGTAAGTGCTCGCACGACACTTTTACCGCACGTTAAAGGGCTGTTCTGCAACGCGTTCATTTTTCTGATGATGTACTTCTAAAGCTTTCATAGAGATACACATGTAAATGCTGCTGTGCCTCCTGCCGTTCACTCTAACACGAGTCAACGAGACCACCATACTGCTCGGGGGGAGCCGAGCCTCACGGTGCATTTATGCCTATAGAGGAGAGATTAAAATCATTATAACTCTATTAACTTTATTTGATGTTCTTTTAGATTTAAGTCTCTCGTTCAAGGGAGACCTGCATGCGAAAGCTCACATTACAAAGTTACAAAAATCACATAACACCAACAGACAGGAAACAAAAAACGACTCAGAATCCTTTATATGAGCTTTAAGCTCTTCCATGGAGACAAACATCCAGCTTTATTTTGTTCTGAAGGTTTCTCCATGAAAAGGACAAACTGAACTGTTACTGATGCAAAGTCACTGCCAGCAAAACCTTTAAATACTCAGATAGTTTAGGACTGCCTAACAGAATAACATGGCAGCTTCCTGGTCTGTATTTACCCCATCTTTCATTTTAACCCCAGAAATCAAAAGATTTGGTATTTCATAAAGATCAGAACATGCAGGCAGACCCCAACGAGGAAGACTGCAGTGGCATCATCTTCTTCTTCTCTCAGCTGCTTTGCTTCTTTCAGATGACCCTCCATCTGACACTATCCCAGCATCCTCCTCTCTCACACCAACCCTTCACTACATCCATGACTCTTCTCTGTGGTCTTCCTCTTTTCCTCCAGCCAGGAAGCTCCATCGTCATCATCCTTTGTCCGATATATCCGCTATCCCTCCTCGGTGCTTGTCCAGACCATCTCAGCCTGGTCTCTCTAACTTTGTCTCCATCTGCATGTTTATATTTAACCTGTCATATTTTTAAAGAAAGCTGCCTCTGTTCCTGAGGTCAGTCTGAGGATCTGAGATCTTCTGGTCCGTAAGTCGATGTTTGATTTGCACCTTTCTGCAGTTTGCTGACGCTGAGGCCTACTTCACACCCTGCACCACTGACACCACTGTGAACAACTGTCTGGTGCGTAGTTTACTTACTGCAAAAACTGCAGATGACTAAATCCTCCTGTACCTGCATCTGAGCTGACTTCCTGTCGCACCTGTGCAGAGTGAGCCACTCTACGTACCTGTGAAGTTCCAGGACGTCCCCACCGAGCACTCAAACCGCTTAATCGGAGACTGTGAATCTTGTGAGTACTGATATTTGTTCTTTCCTTCATCAGAAGCACTCCTGCTTCAGAACTGACCTCAGGTGAAGCTTTGACTGAGGCGTCACTGATTAGGAGTTAAAACCTGTGAACAACAGAGGGCAGTGCTGAGCTGTGCAAGTAAATGAAACCGCGGTACACAATGCAGTCGTCGGAGTTACAAGGGTATTTTTATATTCTTTGAAACACTTTTATGTGGAACTTTGAACAGTAATTGTAGAAACATACAATGAGGTGCAAAAGTCTTGAGCCATATTTTGCTGAGAAATGGGAATAGGTGCAAACATATACGGAAATACTGTAAATTAGGCAAAAACAACCTTTTTTTCTGATCTCATGTTGTTGGTTGAAATGACATTAAACTCGGGCAAATCCCAATGTTTAGCCGTTGAATCCAGGGGGGATACAAGGACACCTACTCCTGCCTCTCACTGAGGGCACCTCCAGAGTGGAGCAGATGATCCCCACATGTAGCTAGTATCCCTGCAGCTTGTGCACCAACTCAGGCTCCTCTCCAACCAGGCATCAGGTTTCCAAGGACTCCACCTCTGACCACCAGATCTCCAAAACAGCTGAGCCCCTCCTGACGGTGGTGGGCTCGGTTCACAGACAGATATGTGTTCAGTCCATATGCCAGAGCCTAATCAGGGTGTCCTATAGTAAACTCATGATATTGCTTCAAATGTAGATGTAGCGTGTGAGTGCTGTTAGATTCTCAGTGTTGGCCTTTCAGTAAGAGGTGTTCTTAACCTCCTTTCTTTATTCCCAGCCTCCAAAAAGCAGCGGGTGCGTTTCAGTAACATCATGGAGGTGCGTCAGCTGCCCTCCACTCAGGCCCTGGAGGCCAAGCTGTCGCGCATGTCCTACCCCGCTGCCAAGGACCACGAGGCCATGCTGCGCACCGTGGGCAAGCTGACCATCACGGACGTGGCCAAAATCAGCTTCTTCTTCTGCTTTGTGGTGAGCAGCAGTCAGGCTCTGCGAGGCTGAGCAGTGAGGGGATTTACAGCTCCCTGCAGCCTGTTACAGCTGGATTTATGATGTAAATGAAATGCTGTTTATCACAGGGCTCATCGCTGCTTTTGTTTGTCTCGCAGTGGTTCCTGGCTAACCTGTCCTACCAGGAAGCTCTGTCCGACACACAGGTTGCCATCGTCAACATTTTATCCTCCACCTCAGGTGACTCTATCTCTCTGTGTGTGCAGATTTCAGGGCATAACGCTGAGACAAACATAGCAGAGACTAGCCTTCAGGTATTAAATCTTTTCTGAATGTCTCATTTTTGCTCTTCAGGTTTGTTTACGCTCATCTTGGCGGCCATATTTCCCAGCAACAGCAGCGACCGTTTCACCTTGTCCAAACTCTTAGCCGTGGCTCTGAGGTAAGGCCGAATCACACAGTGGTCGAGAAAATGATGTACCTTTATTTAGTGAAGATGATCAAAATTTTACCTCTACACTGAATATTTTCAGAGTTAAAGGCCGTACAAATACACGGGGATGGGTGGGGCCAACGCTGATGCTTTTCAATTATTTTTCCAGCATTTTGAGCCCCGATGACATAAGTACAGGAGAGATCCACATGAAATTTTCAGATTTCACACATTTAAACTCTGTTAGAAACTTCAGCCAAATCAGTTTCAAGCCCACTCCAGCTGTCACAATCTAAAGACAACATTTTCCATTTTTTCACGGCAGCGTGATGTGTAGCCACCTCTGAGCATCATGGGATATATTACAGCTTGAATAAAGTGCACCCGCTTAATGTCGGTGACATAGAGGAACAGAAACAAGCAAGTTTGATCTGATTTCTGATAATTCACATCATCAGAAAGCATCAAAATGTGCATTTTCAGTCAATTTTAAAGGGTCATATCACCATGTGGGAGGTGGCTGTTCAGAACAAGCCACAGCACATGAACAGTCTCCAATTAAAACACCTATTGGGCCCGATTGGACCCTTTGGCAGGCTATCTGTGGCCCTCGAGCCATATGTTTGGCACCACCCGTGTGGTTCATTCTGAGTATTTCAGCTCGTACAATGAGTCTAAATCCCAGCTCCTTACTTGAGGATTATTAACTTCATATCCTGTTGAGGTTTCCCATTCCTAAACAGCTGAATCACAACAAATGAAAATCATGAGATGCCGTCTGTGTTTTAGGAGCTGCAGTTCTTGCAAGGCCAGATTTCATAATCTGATCTTCCTGTTGCACCTTTTCCATCCAGCCTTGCGGCTTTTTTTTGGTTTGTGGTCTTAAATACTAAAGAAATGGGGAAACGACAAGCTTGAATCTTTTAAAATGAAGAAGTCTGCCAATTAACAGCTCTAAAGGTCCTTCATTAACAAATCAAAACAACAACAAAAAATCAGGTAAAACGTCTGTCAGGTTCATAGAAATCCTCCAGCTCCGCTGCTGGTTTAGTTTGAACTTTTTAGAGTTTGGTCCTCTGAGGGGAAATTCATCAGTTTTTTTTCCCTCCTTGTTTCATTTTTAAGCCTCATTATTTTTCCTGCGTTTGGCTGAAATCGGTGCAGAATGCCAGAAGAGAAATCTCGAGGGTCAATTACAGCTCAACAGTTGTTGGTTTACAGAAATTAAATCAATATGAATAATTTTAATTTTTTAATTTAAAAAGTTAATCTGCACTCATTTTCACTTTCTGGTAAACAAACTGCAGCCGTACGTGTTTTTAAGTTTCAGATGTTAATTTCTTTTTAAGTTTCAGATGACATTTGTTTAACCAGGAAGTTATTTTTTTCCACAACCTGCACAGAACTTTAGGAAAAAGTTCACAAATCTCAGCTTTCTTTTTGTGGGTGTGTTTCTGCTTTGTTACTTTGTTACCATGTGAGATTTGGCCTCATTTTTTTTTTTCCCCTGAAGCTTTGTGCTTCTTGCTCATCTTTGGGTGCTCAGCGCTGAAGCTGCAGGATGCTAGTTTAGCACCACAGACGAATAAACCGGGAGACTGAACAAAGATTTGTTTATATATTCTTATGTGGAACTTTTAATAGCCTAATAGTACTGTGCAAAAATCTTCATATTTTGCCAGTGAAATGGGTGCAACGATTTATTGAAATGTGCAAACATAATTGGAAATACAGTTTATGAGGCAAAAACAGAGTTTGTACAATTACAGCGAGCCTGAACGTCCGTATTTGGTGTGATCACCTTTCTCCTTCAGCACAGTCTGAACTCTCTGAGGCAGCTTTCTGTCATTTCTTTAAGCAGTCTTCAGGAAAAGTTCTCCAGGCTTCTTGAAGGACATTCAGAGCTCTTCTTTGGATGTTTGCTGCCTTTTGTTCTGTTCTCCGTAAGGATGATCCCACACTGCTTCAGTATTGTTGAGGTTCGGGCTCTGGGGCGGCCAATCCATGACTGTTAGTGTTTCACTGGGTGTTTTTCTATCCAGGTCTGCTTTTACTGATGAATGTTTCATGTGTCAGAGTTTGGAGGCTTAACTAGCACAAAAAAAAAAATTAATCTTCTGAAAATGGTCATGTGCAAGGTCTGGACTGAAAACAGGTGAAAAAGCAGCCAGTGTCCAAAGAAGAACTTTGAAAGACCTTCAGAAAGCTGGAGAACTGCTGCTCATGACCGAGAACGTCTGGCTCCTTGGAAGCAAAATGTAAAGAAATGAGGGGTGGCTCAAGAATTTTGCACAACACTATTTAAAAAAAACGAGGTTCTTGAAAATGGCTCATTTTTCATAGTTCTTACACTGGCTGTGGGTTTATTTTCTCTTCAGTGTTGGTCAGTTTGTCCTCCGTCGGTCTCGTTCCTGCTCGGTTGGAGGCAGAGTGAGAAACTCACCATCAGTCCTGCATCTGATTATGAAAATAAACATGTTAATTTCATTCTGCAGTTTCATTTTCTGACGAATATACGAGCATTTCAGCTGTTTAATACTTTCTGTTTTCTATTTTTTCACGTTCTTGTTTATCTGTGAGCTTAATTCATGTCTCTCTTGTTTAGCATGGGAGGTGTCGCCCTCGTGAGTCTCTCCAGCATGGACATCCCCGATGAGAAAGGAGTCATCGGTCAGTGATTTCAACCTTTTTTTTCTTCTTTATTTTTATTTGTTCCCAGTATGTTAGTCTAACGGAGCAGTTGAAACTTCAGAGTTATGATGGATTTTAATCGTGTGTAGCCCTCTGACTCCATAGACGTGCATGCATTATGAGGCGGAGATCCCCCTGAGCTCACAGCAGTGAGCAATGAGGCACCTACATGTGTACACATGTGGCTGCAGTGGTCCTGAAAGAAGATGAAGAGAAATGTAATGTTTTATATTTTTACAAAGGCTCTCTGTGGTCTCTGGCTGGGGCGATGCTGTACGCCGTCTACATCGTAATGATCAAGCGGCGAGTAGATCGGGAGGATAAGCTCGACATCCCGATGTTCTTTGGTAAGAAAAGTGTTTGTTTTAAACGGCAGGAGGCGCCTGTGCATTTTTACTTCGTGCAGTTGTCTAAATTTGGATCTGCTGTGCGTCTCTCAGGGTTTGTGGGTCTGTTCAACCTGCTGCTGCTGTGGCCCGGCTTCCTCCTGCTCCACTACACTGGCTTCGAGGCCTTCGAGCTCCCCAGCCAGCTCGTGTGGACGTACATCCTCATCAACGGCCTCATCGGGACCGTTCTCTCAGAGTTCCTCTGGCTCTGGTGAGCAGCTCTTACATTGTTCTTTCAGGTCACATTACTGTCAACAAATCATCAAAGTTCACACTGTCATAATGAGCTGTGTGTGGGTAATGTATCGCTTTTAGAAAAGTATTAGTTTGCTGATGATTCTTTGTGTCCTCAGGGGTTGTTTCCTCACATCTTCTCTAATTGGGACTCTGGCATTGAGCCTCACCATCCCACTCTCCATTTTGGCAGATATTTGCATGCAGAAGGTAATTCAGCAACTTTACAATAAGAGTTTGAAATTAAATTCTGCATAATTTTGTTTGAAATCAGCAGAAAGATAGTGAATTGCCTCTAAATTATTCTGAATAGGTCAGTTAAAGGTACTTAAAGTTTTAGGTGTAAAGTCTTGCTAGTTTGATATGTTTAGTACATGGAAAATGCTCCATGCACCTTTTAATGGGTTGTGTTAAATTAGCTTGCCCTCCTGTGTGTTGACAGGTACGTTTCTCGTGGTTATTTTTTGCCGGGGCGGTCCCGGTCTTCCTCTCCTTCTTCATTGCGGCGCTCCTATGTCACTACAACAACTGGGACCCAGTGCTGGTGGGGCTGAGGAGGGTCTACGGCTTCATATGCAGGAAGCATCGCATTCAGAGGTACGAGACTCTAAATACTTTACCTTCAGAGGTTTTTTTGAGTGGTTTCTTCCTTTTCAAGCCACTAATGTTGAGCTACAGTGCGTAATAAGAGGGAACACTGATGAACTGTGTACCAGCTTAAACTTGGGGTCACCATGGACGCTTCAGCATCCCAGATGTTCTGAAAAAGCTTTTCATTTGGAGCTAAAATTAAAAAAATCTATCCCCGTCAGCAGAGACTCGGTTCATTTAGTTTTAATGCTAACAGGAAAAAATATTTTAAACTATGACAATAATCTCAAAGATGATGATAACTAAATTAGGGTGGATTTGGAGTTATGCTCCGGGACTGGAAAACCAAGCCACTATGGAAGTGCCAAAAAACCGAAATGCCTGTAAGGCTGGCTCCAAGGCATAGACTGTAGAAAAAAGATGGCTGTACCCATCAAGCCGTCATTCACTCCTTTCGAAGCCTCGAGAAGAGCCTTTCCTCCATCGTCATCCTGGTGCTTTGAAGCTAGATGTGACGAATTAGTATCTGACGTGAAACCGCATGCTCATTGGCTAACGAGTTGTGATTGACAAGTCAACGAGGTTACCCCGGATAATCCTCCTTTTAAGAATGGCCAAAATGTACAAAATTATTTATTTATTTTTGATACAACCTGCATGAATCTCTACTTGAAGTCATCAGGAAAGTGTTTGGCACAGAAGTATTTTTGTGACCACAGATATTGCCCCCTGCTGGCTGTTATAAGTCCTTCTGCATACTTGGACGTTAGAGGTACTGCAGGTTTTGGCCCTTTAAAAGTGGCTTGATGAAGATGCTGTTTGGGTCATGACTTAAAAAACATAAAAATGGTGATGTCATGAGTAGGGTTTAAGTCTGTTTTGATAGCCTAATGCAATATTCAACTAAAAAAACTAAAATGTGAGTAGAATTCTGTCCTGTTTTTGGGATGAAGAGACAAATGTAATTGCTGAATAACTAGAATCAAATTAGTTTTATTTTTTCAACAGTGTGAGAAAGAAGAGAAATATCAAACATCATTTGAAACAAATGAGGCTTTTTGGACTTTATGGGCACAAAATTTCCATATTATTCACTTTATTGCTGTACAGTCGGGCTCCAAATGCAGTGAGTTATTTGTGATGCATCTGCAAAAAGCTGCTTAATGGGCCGTCTGTTTGTTAAAGGCAAATGGAAGTTATAGCTGTGCACACACCTGAGAGCAGGACGAGCTAATGTACTCTGAAGTCCGTGCAGGAAGTGAGTCATCAAACGGCTTTCAGCCTGCTGCTTTTAAGAAGTTAAAGCTTTTAAGTTTTTAAAAAGTAAGTGAGTTGTTGTGGATTTGTGGTGTACGACCTATTAAAACTGGGCTGACCTTCACTCTGACACACACTTTGGATAATGGAGTCCATTTGTAGCTGGCAGCCTTGCTAAGTTAGGTCTGTAATCAGCTGTGCATGCTCCACTGACTAACCCCTCTGCACTCCGCTCTTCTGCTTTTTGGTTAGCGGTGATTATAATAATAATGATGATGGTTGTCAGAATGACGACTGTGATGATGATCGACATCCTGTTTCCTCCGCCGCAGGCTGCCAGACGACAGCGAGCAGTGTGAAAGCCTGATTCCCCTCCACACCGTCTCCCCCGGTGAAGGAAGCTTCTGCTCGTGAGCCGGCAGTCAAACGCAATGTAAATAACACTCGACTTTTCTGGCCTTGGTTTGTGTGCTGTTTACACCCCGATTGTGTTTGTGAATGGCTGCTGGATTCAGTCTTAGAAAATAACAAATCAAAAGAACTCGACCGTTTACTCTTTAACTGACTGATGGTGCTGCGGGGTACGGAGGACCAAAACGGCTCAAATTAAAAAAATAAAATCAAACAAATGACTCGGTCATTCAATGACAGTGAAATAAATATTCTATTAAAACCACCAGAAATATTACAAATAAATGATGGAATTCTTCTTTTTTTTTTTTAATGTGGCAGATTAAAATATCTTCATTTCTTCCTTATATTTAGTTTCCTGTATAATTTGCTTGGTTTTTTTTCTGTATTTATTTAAAGTGAACATGAAACGCCACATGGATAATGGAGCCCTGCTCTAAAAATTGATTTAACTCAGTCTGTGAGGCTGGATTTAACCCTCACCAGCGCGTCCAAAAGACACCACCAGTTTAAGATGATGTAGCAGCAGGACGCAGCCTGTGTTTGGAGTGCTTTGAGTGTATAGTTAGTCTGTAGTGTAGTGTGTTTTGTGTGTTGTGCACTCATGGACAGGCGGATGCTACTAAAAAGCGTTCAAAGGCATCCCCCTATCTGTGGGGGCAGGAACTGTTTTTGGTGTTCCACAAATAATTTGCGTGGCCTCTTATTGTGACACCTGATTGTTGTTGAAATAGTATATAGCTGGTATATAACTAATTTTGTACATAAAGTTTTTAAAATTACAACTTATATTTGTATCTTAAGTTATAAAAAAAAATAGTTCATTAAACATATTTGTGGTTTTCACAGTTTAAAAAAAAGCAACTTTTTTCTACTCAGATTTTTTTTTTGTGATTTTAGGCCCAGTGTGTCAGTACAGTGTGTCAAAATGAAAAAATAACTGTGCAGTCACACACATGAGGCTGTGCTGAAAAAAGATACCAAACAAGGCGAAGTAAACATAAAGTAAAAGTAAAGTTTTTAAGGTGAAATATAAAAGTAAAATAGTAAAAAAAACAGCTAATTATACCCTAGACCCCAGAGGGCTACAAAATAAGAGTTTTAAAGTTAAAGATTTTTAGAGCATGTGTAGCGCCATCTTGTGCCAGTACAGAATGGGATGTTGGTCAGTTGGTTGGTTGCCGCTAACTGACTTACATTAGTTTGTTAGCTTACTAGTGACAACTGAAAAACAAAGAAACTAAAACTAAATAGCAGCCTAAGGGGGTCAGTTTGTATTGTCTGCAGCAATGAGTGTTAAAAAGAAGGATATACTGTCCACTTAAACAAGTCTTACTGCAGTTTTTCTTTTTGTCTCCTGGTCAAAAGTTGGATTTTTTTTTAGTTGTGATCAATGCTGTGGCCGTGAAAGTGTTTCCTATGAAATAGGAAAGCAATAAGTAAAGAGTGTGGCTATATTAGTGTTTTAGAGATTTTTGATGTTGGCGGGAGCAAACAAATATTGTTGAGTCCTGGACTTGTGCTGAAAAGTCAAAGTTTCTTAACGCCCGTCCATCCTAAGTTAATGTTGTCTCTGGTGTCTCGTAACTTTTTTTTTTTTTCCCCCAATTTCTTCCCCAGGGCAGCCACCGTGGATCCGGCTGAGCTGATAATCTGGAAACTTTCAGAGATGTTGAACGTACCCCAGTGCCTCCGGTTATATATTATTTATTTTCTACAGTCTTCAGATCCATTTCTGCAAGGTTGCTTTTATCTTCACTTCAGTCCAACATACAGACTAAAGACTTCCTTATTTTGCGTATTTTCTGTATCAAAAAGAAAGAAAAATGGTACAATACTCGAGGTGCTGGACTTCATCATTTGATATCACCAAATGAAACAGTTGATGTTGGAGTGCCTGATGGAGGACGAGGAGGAGCTCTGGACTTCCACTGGTCACGGGTCTTCTGAAGGATCTTCACAAATGACAATCTATTGTTGGCGTACAGCACATAAAACATTTGCCTATGAAGCCGTAAGCTTTGTCGTTTTCAGATTATATGGGATTCTTGATTTCCAAATGGTTCCTGTGACGCACTTCTTACCATAACTTTGTGCTGTGTTGCTTTCACAACTGGAAATGTAGAACATGGACGAGCTTGTGGTACCCAATCGGGACAGCTCGGGTGAACAGCGTGACCTCTCTGTCTCCTGTGAGATACTTTTCTTTTGTTTCAAGAACACTATTCTGATCTTTGAGTCTGATAACACTACAGCTGAGCATGACGGCATCGTGCTGGATCCTGAAGGCGAGCTCTGAAAGAGGCTCGGCCTTCATGTTTGAGCATAAAGAGGATAGAAAGCCTTCAAAAGGTTTAGGTCAATAAAATAAAAACCCATGTCAGATTTAGATTGAGCTCCTCTTCAAGGTTGTCTCTGAGTGCACCTCTGGACCCCTTCAGCTCGACTCCTTGGATGTCTCATTTTGATTGTATCTGGTTTTACCGCAGTCTGGCACATAGAGCAAAGATCTGCTGGTTCAGACTGACCCCACTTTCACGTTGAGGGTCATCACCGGTCTCTGACACCAGTTTTCAGCTGAAGAATCTGGAAGGAAGCACACCAGGTCAGGAGTTCTCAATTTCCAGGGTTATTGGATCACGGTGTCCCTGGTGGGATGCGAGGTTGCATCGATGAAATCATCAATGGTGCTGTGATGTCACCCATTTTAAAGCCTTACCCAGGAATCTGTTGCATACGTGTCTTTGACACGGTTTTCTTCCATCCTTTGCACAGCTATAAGTCACATCAGCATTAAACACATTGAGTGTTTAATCTCTACAGGGTCTTTTATTTTTAAAATCAAGCAGATTCTCTGTGCTCTTCCTGCCCTCCTCACCAGCTCGGTGTGGCGTTGAGCAGTGGGGTGCAGTCACGCTCCTGGTAGTCTTCTGAAACATGCTGCCGTAAAACCGGTATAATCAAAAGTTTTGTCTTGAATTTGAGTGATCATCTTGGACCAGAAATGACCATATATAGATGAGAGGAAGAAGTGCTAATTTACCAGCCAAAGCTTGTTGTTCAAGCTGTAAATTTGACAAGTGCGATGCACAGATGTAGATATCTGAATACAAGAACTTCACTCAACAAAACTGAAGCACAAACTTCTTGGGCAGACGAAACACACAGCAAGCCTTATAGTTAGTCAGATAACTGCATTAAAAAGGCTCCAGAAAGCTCCAACAGCACAAACAGGGTCCAGAGGTCCAGTTCAGGGACTGCGGTGAACCGAGGTGAAGCCCAGCAGACAGCTAGCAGCTGCAAACGCCAACTTTAAGCCTTAAAGTTATAGCTCATAGAGACCAAAGCTGTTTTTGTTTCTGGCTGTAAATGTGTTTATTTCTGCTGCAGATTGGACAGTTTAACATGGAAGTCAATGGGGACTGACTAACAGCTGGAGACAGCCTCAAGTGGGCACTAGAGGAACTGCAGCTAGTGGCACTTCTGCCTTGACTTAATTGTTCAGCCCCAAAATTGTCCATCAGGGTCATTTTGAAGCTGGAGATCTTCACAGTGACACTCAGTCTTCACTCACTACACCTCCCCCTTGCCAGGTTTGGCACCCTGGGACTTTGGCCTCTTCTCCAAAGTGAATTCAAGGTGAAGGCTTCCTGCTCCCACGCCAGTGGAGGCACAAAAGTGAAATGATGTTGTCAGAGCCGGACTTCAAGAGAGTGATCAGAAATTGTAGGCACGCTAGAAGAAGTGTAGCGGTTCCCGAGCGGAAAACCTTGAAGTGGAGATTAACCGAAATCAAACCAGGCCAGAGTCGCTGAACTTTATGATCGCCTTCGTGTGATAACGGTCGTCTGCAGTTTCATTTTTTATAAAGGTTTGTAAATAGTGTGCACGGTGAAACATGAACATGGTATTGTTTTATTTGTGACCTTCAAATGACCACTACAGATTCCTATTTTATATCTGTCGTTGTGAACGATGACTGCCAGAGGAAGCTTTTGCTCCACAGCCAAACTCTTGAGATTACAGCACCTGAACTGGACTCTGTGCGATTTATTTTACGTCCTAAGAAGAAATATTTACTGTGCTTGTGATTACATGTGACAAGAAGAAGCCTTGGTTTATTTTTTTCTTCTTTCTCATCAGCCTCAGTGTTGGTCATGTCAGCACTACAGATGGAGGTGAGCTGCTGATGTCTGTTCCCCTCATCCTCTTAAATGTGTTCGTCTTCGTGGAGTGTTTTTTTTTTTCCTTCTTGCACTCGTATTTGAGCGTTGGGTGTGGAGGAGGTAGTAACTGTTCTGTGAGGGTGAATTAACGAGTTGAGCACTTTAAGTGATGATAGAAAAATGTATTGCACTTTCTGTGTCTTTTGCCAATCAGTCGGTCCCACCTTCAGCCACGACTTCAGGTTTGAAAGCTGTTTGCAAAGAGTTGATGGTTCCTAAAGAGCATCGACTATTTCTGTTTCCTCAGCGGTGCTTGTGGAATCATGGATGTGATTATTTTCTTTCTCAGGTTCTTTGTTTTGTCTTTACTGTCCGAGCGTTTTCTTTGTCTTCTAAGTGTCTTTGATGATGAGGATGTTATACAACCTAAACAAAGGCTAACCTTCCTTATACCAACCTAAGCTCTTGAATAGTCTTATTTTGCAACTCTGTTTTCATACTTCAGTGCACTATTAAAACATATCTTTTAAATCTCTGCATTGGATGGTGTATTTATTCGGCCATGTTCATTTTGACCGCATATTGTTTTTTGTTTTTTTTTTAATTGTTTTTAACAAGCAAGCTACACTTAAGTGATATTTATTTGCCTTGGGATGCAATTATGTGTCGATGTCGACTGCAAAGATGTGAGACTCAGGAAAGAGATGTGTTTGATGTGCAATGATATCGTAAGTGCTTTTTATGACAGCAGTAGGCCCTACTGCAAACATAAAAATGAGACGTCTTGCAGAGCATCAGGCGAAAGCTCGTAAAGCATTTAAATCATTGATTTTAGCAGGTAGACCCAGACAGGCCTGTGTTTGAGTATAAGGAGCTCACTGGTGTCAAGTACAAATACACCAATCTATTGCGAACATGAACAACTGATTGGCGCTGATCTGCTGGTGGAGAAACTATTAAGTAACAACGTCACAGGTTTCTGGAAAGAAGTGAAAGTTTGTAGTAATAAGAGGTCTCTCCTGTTTACAGTGGAAGGAATTTCTGGAGCATTATGGCAGAAACATGAAGCTGTGCTCAGACTGATCTGTATGAGGTGGATAATGTTGAGAGCAATGACTCCATGGTCGTGAGACACGAGGTATATCGAGTTGTACTTGAGCTACCAGATGATAAAGTGTGTGGGATAGACCATATTGTTGCTGAAGGTCTCAAACATGGCAGTAACAGGCCATCAGTTTGACTGGTTCTTTGGTCGACGGCTTGTTACCTGTTCGCTTAGTGCTGATTATTAAGGACAAAGCTGACAGAATTTGCTGGATGGATTAAATTTAACCTCTGTGGCTTTAAAGCCAAGTGTGGCACTGATCTGTGTTTATATTCTTTGAAACAAATATGGAGGAATGAATTGTTTAGTTTTTCATTTATGTCTCCAAAGACTGATATATTTCAAATGTTTTTTCTTTTAATTTTGATGACTATAACTGAAAACTAATAAAAAACCCCAAACTCAGTATCTCAGAAAAATAGAATATTACTTCAGACCAATACAACAAAAGGATTTTTAGAAATGTTGGCCAACTGAAAAGTATGAGCATGTGCAGCACTCAGTACTCAGTTTGGGCTCTTTTTGCCTGGATTACTGCAGCAATGCGGCGTGGCATGGAGTCCATCAGTCTGTGGCACTGCTCAGGTGTTATGAGAGCCCAGGTTGCTCTGATAGTGGCCTTCAGTTCTTCTGAATTGTTGGCTCTGGCGTATCCCATCTTCCTCTTCACAATAGCCCATAGATCTTCTATGGGGTTAAGGTTAGGCGAGTTTGCTGGCCAATTAAGAACAGGGATACCATGGTCCTTAAAGCAGGTACTGGGAGCTTTGGCACTGTGTGCAGGTACCAAGTCCTGTTGGAAAATGAAATCTGCATCTCCATAAAGTTGGTCAGCAGCAGGAAGCATGAAGTGCTCTAAAACTTCCTGGTAGACGGCTGCGTTGACCTTAGACCTCAGAAAACACAGTGGACCAACAGCAGCAGATGACATGGCACCCCAAACCATCACTGACTGTGGAAACTTCACACTGGACCTCAGCCAACGTGGATTCTGTGCCTCTCCTGTCTTCCTCCAGACTCTGGGACCTTGATCTCCAAAGGAAATGCAAAGTTTATTTTGATCAGAGAACATAACTTCGGAGCACTCAGCAGCAGTCCAGTCCTTTTTGTCTTAAGCCCAGGCGAGACGCTTCTGACGCCGTCTCTTGTTCCAGAGTGTCTCGACACGAGGACTGCGACAGCTGAAACCCATGTCTGCATACGTCTGTGGGTGGTGGTTCTTGAAGCACTGACTCCAGCTGCAGTCCACTCTTTGTGAATCTCCCCCACATTTTTGAATGGCTTTTGTTCCACAATCCTCTCCAGGGTGCGGTTATCCCTATTGCTCATACACTTTTGATGTTTTTCCTGAAGTTTTGTGCGCATCCTGTTTGAGTTTGTAGCGATGTTAAGGAGGAGGCTCCTTTCACAGAAGAAGCTTTTGTCTCTTAAGTTTTTAATTCAACCTCCGTGTAATTTAGACATCTGGCAGGTTTTGGCTCAGCCTCCAACCTCCTGAAAATTACGTTCTGCAGATTCAGTGATGATTCAGTTTAATAATACATGATGAACTCTGCGTAGGCTGCCTCGTGTCTAACGCCTGGCTGCTGTTTTCCTGTAAATAATTGGCTGTTAGTTGAATCCTCATCATGTTTCGTCTGCTCTCTTTCCTTTGACCTCAAACAGCTGTGGATGATCTCAAAGTCAAACAGACGGTTTCCTTCAGCCCCTTAAACTCCTCGTTACTGAGGTATAACACGTGTAATTACAAACAGGAGCCGGAACACAATGTCACATAATTAAGAGGCATCAGTATCATAATGAGCAATCAACCTCGATTTTAGTTTTGACAGTTAACATCTGGCAGGCAGCGCGACGCTCTGAGTGCGGCGGTTTAATTGACCGTATCTGACAATACTCGATCACAGCGAGAAGGTGCTCAAAGCTTCAAGGAATCAGCCTTTCGGGGTTTTATGCACTCGAGTGTACTTCATGTTTATGGAAGAGGAACAAAGTTTAATCCTGAGGTGGAAAATGGCTTAAATAAATGGAATTTAATGGATTTGTTCCACCACTGAAAGCCAACAAGAAAGACCAGAGGTGGGTTTTGGGCCGAGCTGCTGAGGATTATTATTAATTTGTCCTGGTCATTTTCTACCAGGACTTGAGCTGTTTGTTTATTTTTACAGAAACGTCACAGATTTTTCTATAAATGGTAAAACGGAGAATTCTGTATTTTATAGTTTATCCTCTGTACCATTAACAGACATTTACATTAATAATAAAGTGGAAAATTCTGTTTATATTACCATTCGCAGGCTTTTTCCTTTCACTTATTAAATGTACTTCTTTACATCCTTAAACATACATTTCTATATTTTCCAGCTTTTGAGCAAAAGTTCATCCTTGCTGTAATCTGTAGTGAGTTTGCCTCAGCATCCCTGTCTGCCCACTCATTATACAGTATACGTACATATGTAGTGAGTTATGGCCAATAACTCACCTTTGACCATTGTATTGTACAGCACCCCCACCTCTGCCCAAGCACATCCTGTAACTGTTTATCCACAAACACACACTGTCTATATACAACACTTCACCGATATACTGATCTATTAATACTTAGATATGATAAAATCAGCTTAAATTTATTTAATCTGGTTTTACAATCCCTCAGATGGAGATTTTGACATAATAATTGCGCAATTATGCTAAAAGATCCGCCAGCCAACATTTAATGAGCAGGAGTGCTGTACATCAAATGTCCAGCAGGTGTCAGCACTCCTAAGTGAGCTGTTTAACGGGGCTTCGTGTGATCAGCCGGAAAGATTGGATACATTCACGGGGCCTCGTCACACCATCGCTACATACGCGGTCATGGCTGCCCTCCCGCCAACTTTTCCCTCCTTTCGGGTTCTTGCTCCCACAATGCACTGCAGTGGTTTAGAAATACACCTGTAAACACCTGATAGGGAATATTCCTTCTCATTTATACAGTACACTGTGCTGTATTTTACGGATTTTTTTTTTTTACAGCGCGCCGGCAAACCAGGAAATAAACGCGGTGAATATTTTTGGCCTTTAAAAATGCATTTCTGTGGTTGTTTTTTTTTTTTAAAACCACAATACGACAGTCTGCCGACACACAGCTGACAGAAATGAGCCCGCGAGTTTACCTGCTGACGCTACGGCGCTAAAGATCGATACAGGTGAGTGTGCTGATTCGTCACCAACATTAACCTGTGCAGCAGGGCCCTGGTTTCATTTCTTATCGTCAGTCCTAATGTGCCTCCTTTCCACATGCTCTGCTTCCAGTTTAAGAAGAGATTAGAAGCGGTGGTTTAAAGGGTCCAAATAAGATCAGTTTGAGGCTGTGATAAAGATAAAAACGAAGCTCCGGACAGTCGGAGACCCTGAAAGTGACACTAACAGGACAGAAACCACAATCAATCATTAGGGTGGATGTCAGTGTGTGATAATGGAAACGCATTGTTTTTAACAAACAAAAAAAAAGAGCCTGCGAGTTTACCTGGTGAGGCTACACAGGTGAGTGCTCTGGTCACCAATGTTAAACTGCCAGTTGTTATTCGTCACACACACTTTTATGTGATTTGCGGGTGGTCAGCCCCACAGTTACAGCATACGTTTTATTTAATCTGCACTCAGAGTGGATGTTGGTCTACTGGCTGTGACAGACTTACCTGTGACACACCTGTCCCTGGCTTCAGCGCAGCACTTCCTGTTTCTTGTTCAACACATCAGACAGGACCTCTGCAGCTGTTTCTATGTGCTGTTCTGTTGGTTTAAATCAACTGTCATCACACGTTTATTTTCACTATATTTAGGATGATGTTGGCTGTGTACAGCACGTCTGTTTGATCTGTTTTAGTCTGAAACAGCGGCCCGCTGAGGAACTCACCTCTTTCATGTTTGGTTTATTTCAGTCTGGTTCCTGTTTCAGGAACTTCCCCATCTCTCTTTATTTTCCATCATCACAGACTGACATCCACCCTAATTGACTGTGGTTGAAAGTGCACTTTTCAGTCTTGTTAGTGTCACTTTCAGGGTCTCTGATTGTCCTGGAGCTTCATTTTTATCTTTATCACAGCCTCAAAACTGATCTTAAACATTTGTTTGGACTAAATCAAACACCTTTTTAACCACTGCTTCTAATCTCCTAAAACTGGAAGCAGAGCATGTGAAAAGGAGGCACATTAGGACTGATGATAAGAAATGAAACCAGGCCCTGTGGGTGTGTTTAATGTTTAACAGGTCTGCTCTTGTAGGGGGAGGAAATGTTGCCTAACACTCTGCTCAGTCTGAGGTGAAATCACCGGACCGCTCACAGGGACTACACCCGTGGACTCCACACAGGGACTCTGGGGAATCCTATTCGATCATGAAGACAGGATGGAGGTGGACCAGTTTGGGAAAGCACGCCTGACTTGTTACACTGTTGAGAAATGAGTGTTTAGAGGGCAGAAAGAGCACAAGCCTTCTCACAGTTTCCTCTGTGAGCACTGCGATCTGTGTTTCCCAATACTGGGATAGTCAGGAATAGTTTCAGACACAGAAGAGTCTTTATTAGCAGCTGTTTCCTTGGAAAACCGGCCTCCTTTGGATCTTGGCTCCAACAGCAGGGAGTGCACCCTGCAGGACTGATAAGCTAATCTATACCTGAAATCTGAACACGCCACTCTGCAGCTATGAGTGAGGAAATGGGGAGAGAAGGCAAAAAGGACTGGCGTGAACTGGAGCCCAAATACACCGTCAAAATCATCCTGACAGTCCTCTACAGCCTCATCCTGATCACAGGCATTGTGGGTAATTCAGTCACCATCCGAGTGACACAGGTGCTGATGCGTAACGGCTACCTTCAGAAGAACGTCACCGACCACATGGTTAGCCTAGCGTGCTCCGACATATTGGTGCTTCTCATCGGCATGCCGGTGGAGCTCTACAGCGCCGTCTGGTTCCCCTTCATGTCGGTGTCTGGCAATGTTTCCTGTAAGATCTACAACTTCCTGTTTGAGGCTTGCAGCTACGCCACCATCCTCAATGTCACCACGCTCAGCTTTGAGCGCTACATCGCCACCTGCCACCCTTTTCGCTTCAGAGCCTTTGGCGGAAAATGGACCTCCGGTCTCATCGCCTTTGCCTGGGTGGTGTCCGTGCTTGTGGCCCTACCGCTGCTGATAACCACGGGAACGCAGGGATACATTCCCACCCGGCAAGACACGCCGGTACAGAACCTGACCTTCTGCACCAATCTGAGGGAGCACTGGATGATGTACAGGGTCAGCATCTTCGTGGCCTTCATCGTCTACATGATCGTGCTGATCTGCGTGGCCTTCATGTGCCGGGCCATGATCGTGGTCCTGAGGAAACCTATGGGATTCACGGATGGAGATGTCAGTGGAACTCAAAGAGCACCCACCCAGGAAAGTTCAAGGGTCAAGACAGCAAGGAAGCAGACCATCATTTTTCTTGGTAAGTTTTCATTTTAATATTTTACAACTGAAACAGATGCCTCTGTTTAAGTTGAATCTGATACCACAAACATGGCGGAAGCTGAGACTTCCTGACACCAGAGTGGGTCAAAGAGTGGCGGTCCACTTCCTGGCCGCAGTTCAGTCAGGTGTGCAGCAGAGGGCGCTCACAAGATAGTCCTCAATCAATGAAAGTCAACAGAGCTAAAGTGCTAAAAGAGGCGTGTGAAACTCAATTTGATATCAAGTGGGCTGTTAAAAAATCATGTTAGATTTAAAAAAAAAAACGTTTTCCTTTCTTTAAGTGCAAATAAGTTTATTCTGAAAACATTCACCTGCATCACAGCCACGATTTGTAAGGCGCTGACACCTTAAATCATAAGTGGAAGACATCAAAAAATAATATTACCCCGCCCCCGGAGGGGGAATGGGGTATTGTTTCTGGTATGTTTGTTAACAAAATTGCAACAAAACTACGACTTGTATTCATATTGAATTTCCACAAAAGATCGCCAGTCATCCCCAAAATCCCCTGAATAAAATTTTGCCATAATTGGGTCAAGGTAAAAAAAAAACAAACAGAAAAGCTGAAAAAGCAGGACGCAGCCTCAGCGAGTCTCCGTTTTAACTTGTATCGAAAGTGCGGACTTCAAACTGTGCACCAGTTTTTAAATTGCGTTGACAGACCAGGTAAAACCAGAATTATGATCAATAATTTACGCCATGCTTTTCCCTGTATATTGTCCTGATGTGTGATGCACGTTTGGTGAAGAAGAAATGGTAAAAACAGGAACTTGGCTAACAAGAAGTGCTCACAATCCCCTTTCCTATTGGTGGAAAATCAATCAAAACGTTACATGGCAACATGCAGCATTTGGTTGCTGTGAAAGGGAGTGACGGGGTGACAGACAGACGGCGATACTGAGGACAAGTTCTGAAATCTGAGAGATTTTAGCATGTTGGGAGTGTGTAGTTAGTGTGTAGCGTTGTGTATTTAGTGTGCAGTGTAATCATGGATGAGGCAAATGCTGCCAAAAAGCCACCAAAGGCAGACTTAGACGTAAACACTGTCTGCGTCTGGAAGTGTCAGGCCTGTGATGGCGCCCTCTGTCTGTGGGGGACAGGAACTGTTTTTTGGAGCCACACAAATAATTTGTGTGGTAAAGAGTTGTTTTAAACTTTATAGCTGCTAAACTTGTACATAAGTTTTTGAAAATTAAAACTTATGTTTGTAATTTAAGTTATAAAATAGTTTGTTGAACATGTTTGTGATTTTCACAGTAAAAAAAAAATCAAACTTTAAAAAAAAAAAAAGTAAAAAAACAAACAAATGTCATATCTCCCTCCAAACCTGTCAGATTGATCTGATATTTGGTACACAGTTGTGGAAGAACTCTTGCCAATCCGAACATCGTCTCGATCCGACACAGATTCCGGATTTGCAGGCAACTAGAATTTAACGTGGGAAACTCAATTTAATGCATATTTTTGCACATTTTTGCACATGGTTGCAGTAAGAAGAATATCACTGTTGTCCATGGATGTGTAACATTTGATTGGGATATGATCCAGATACGTGAATATATGGCATAATTTTTGACTCCGTCGATCGATCGCTCGGTTCCCCTGTTATCACCCACCCAACATATGGCCTATTTTCTCATTATAAGAGAGAAAGCTTTTGCAAAAAATGACCATAAAATCAAAGTTATTTTACGTTTTAAACTTTGGAAAATGATGGGCCTGGATAATAGGACCAGTGTGTTATCTCAGTGATTCAGTGTTTGGAGAGTGACATGTTTGTGAGACGGACAAAGTTCAAATCACCTAAAACGTTTGCCGGGGGCGGGGCTTGTCGTGATGAGATGAAAAATAACTGAAAATAAACTCGCAGGGATGTGGACATGTCCAGGCTGGCAGTGTGTCTGCGTAGGCTCTCACTCATCCAGATCAGGGTAATCTCACGAGAGGTGAGATGCTTCAAAAACTTAAAGAAGTCCAGCCGCCTTTTATCAAGCTCTTAAGACAGTACCACAGTGGGAGTAATAATCAGAGTAATTCCAGTGGGCCGCAGTGGACCCTTTGGCAGGCTGGTTTGACCCCCCGACCTTTGGGATATAATGAGTATTTACACTCCGAGATAAAAATCCGACATTTTATTAATTTTAGTGTAACAAATATAAGAGCCAATCAGAAGAAAGTTGTCTTAAAGGGGGAGGAGCTAAAACAGCTTGTTTCAGAGAGACGATGAGCTGAGGAGCTGCACCCAGGCCCAGTTTGAGATAGACGCGGCTTATTTTGAACTGTCACTCATGCAGAGGTACTCTGGTAGAGTCGATAAATAAAAATATGGAGCAGCAGAGGTCCACGTTTAAGGAACCTGCAGTAATCACGCCATTATTGGGAGATTGGTTTGGAAACGAGGTTCATTTCATTGGCTGTGTCTGATCAAATGATCTTAATTTCTAGAGATGGACTGGCCTTTTCATCTCTCACTGACCACTCAGAGCTCTGCTTGAGTCTACTTGAACTGTCTTATTTCTAAATTTCTGAAAAATGTAAACAGAAATATTTGAATAGGATCTTCTTTGGGCGTGCAGTGCGCTACACGTCTGCATGACTGATGTGCAGGCTCCATCTGTTTACACCAACAGTAAAAACACCGCCTTGACTCTCAGCCGTTAAAGTGGAAGTAATACAGATGAGTCCGGGCTGTGCTTCCCCTGTTAAGAATGTTCAAATGACTGATTTCACACACACACTAACACGCACTAACACGCACACACACGAGCTGCCTTTGTTTAGGGTGTGTCAAACACACTGCACAAACACTGCCTGTGACAGTGAACACTGCGGGTTGAACTGTCTTGATCATTTCCAGCTCCATATTTTTATCCTCTTTCTTCCGATTGGCTGCCCCATGTCCCTCACATTTATGAATGACAGGTGGGTGGAGCTTCTGGGACTCAGATGACCGTATTAAGGATCTGCTTTCTATGACATCATAATGATCCAGGAGCATAAAAAGCTGCTGAAACTGAGCGTTTAGAGATTACTTGTACATTATCTGAATGCTTTGACCGTCTTTAATGTGGATTTCCACCAGAAAACTGAAACCCCTTTAAGCTTTTAGCCTCGCAGACAGATGGCTTCAAGTCTTGAAGGTGAAGGAAAACAAAAGGCTCCATGGTCATGTTTTAACTCTCACAAAAAAAAAGACTTCCCACCCAAAAACTGACATAAAATCATCAAGAGGATTAAAAACATGGGAGGAAAACCTCGTAAAACACCTCATAGAGAGGGAGTCTTCCACCAGAGCAGTCAGGTGTGCCAACACCTGCCCAGTGTGCAGAACACGGGGGGCTTCCTGTGGGCAGGAGCTTCGCTCCTGGTCCACTGGATCAGCAAGGACTCGTCATGAGAAGGACGAGGGTCAGAGATGTTCACGGATGTTGATGCGCTCCAGTGAAGACGGGCGGGATGGGAGCGGGATCTGAGACACACGGAAAAACTCCCCGTGTCCCTTTAGTCATACAACAGACTCACTGCACAAATACGCAAAACACTGACAGCAGACAGGACAGGCATGAGCTGCACTACAAAGTAAGAGGAATAAAACTTTTGTTTCCTGTATTAAAAAGAAGAAGAAAGCTCAGTCAGAAAAAAGTGTTTTAAACCCCTGTGATCCTGATCCCAGTGACACCTCCAGAGCTTTTGGAATGCTTCTTTCTCTGTAACTTGAATATGAATCATAATAAACTCTTTAATCACCAAACATCAGTGACAACTAAAAAAACCTGGACTGTAAGCAGAGATCCACCTTAAACCTTTATTCCAAAATAACGCTGCTTCCTCACAACACCAGAGTCTTCGTCCCGATGGAGTCTTCATGAAGTCCAAGTTTTAAAGCATCTGCCAAATAGGCAGGCATAACCTCCATTTAAATTTATATAAATTCTAATGGAGACATCAAAAGTGTTTCTATTTACCTAATGATATTAAAAACTCAGTAATCTTATTTTTAAAAAAAGCATGAAAGGATTTTGTGTCTTTTTTTGGCTTTGTTCGATAGTTCGGCAGGAAAGCGGAGAGGAGAAACGGGGGAGACGCGCGGCAAATGGCTAATTTTTTTTTTCTCGATGATTAACACGTTTACCTTTACAGGTAACTGTTACCGCGGCAGCAGTACGGCTGCTCAGGTGGCAGTGAGACTGAGCTGAGAACGAGAAGTTTAAATGACGGGTAAAGCTTTAAGTGCAGCTCTGCATCACAGTTTGTTTTGTGTGTGTGTGTGTGTGTGTGTGTGGTTTGTATTCTGACATAGTATTGTGCAAAAGTCTTGAGCTACTCCTCCTTTGTTTATATTTTGCTTCCAAGCAGCCAGACTGTCTCGTTTTTGTTTTTTTTGTTTTCCTTTTGCTGAGCAGCAGTTCTTCTGAAGGTCTTTCAGAGTTTTCCTGCTTTTTCGCTCATTTTCAGTGCAGTCCTTGTACCTGACCATTTTCAGAGGAATATTTTCTGATCGATACGCCACTTAACGCTGACCTATGAATCATATCAGCAACGCTTTTTGCAGAGGCAAGTGTTTCACTTTGCCATGTCCCTTTCCCATAGTTGTTCGTGCTTGTATCACTGTGAAACTGAGATCATTGTAATCTTTGTGCTGTGCTCCAAAGGCTGATGTTTCTTTGTGTTATTGTAGGGTCTTTACTTTTACTATCCTAAAGCGCCTTGAGGCTATGGAGAGCCTTTTCATTCAAAATTAAATAAATAGCGGCGTTTTATCTGTGGGGCGGCGCTGGTCAGAGGTCAGTGACCCAGAGGAGTAAAACAGGAACTAGCTGGCAAAATATCGAATAGGAGAAGAAGAAAAGAGTTGATGCCAATTTTTTTGGCGGCCTTTTGCAGAATGCTTCTGATCTTTCTAAATTTATTCAGCTGATTTACAAAGTCTGAAAACAGAAGCATCTTATTGAGAGAAGCTGCTAACCGTCTTGATGGAATGGTAGCGCAGCAGACACCTGGTCCAAGTCCCGTTCCAAGCCTGGACGCCGCCCCACAGATAAAACTCCGCCCCCTCATTTGAATATAAGAACATGAAATAAAAAGAGCTTAAAATGAAAAATGGGGTTAAAAAATAGATAAAATATATTAAAAAAATAAATAAATCAGGAAATAAATTAAAATAAAATGAGATAAAAATTTCTTTTAAAAATATTTTGTTTATTTCATGGGGTATTTATTTATTTCATGGAATATTTATTAATAATTTATCAGTAGTAGTAGTATTTATTTATTTATTCATTTATTTAATTTTGAATGAAACGGCTCTCCATATGAGGCGACTGTTTGTTGTGATTTGGCGCAATATTAATTTTGAAAATTTAACTGAATACATGTCAGAACATGATGCCACTCAAGGTTATGTGCTTGTTGAGAGAGAATAGCGGTAGAATCCAGTTGTGTTGCATATTTGTTTGAGTGGTTTAACATTACTGGTTAAGAGTCACGCAGACACACAAACACACCTCCGACTGTTTGAGCTCAGTCCACCGTGATGTCCTGTTGGATCAGTCTGGCATTGAGCACCAGCCAAAAATGTGTCTGAATCACTGCACAGGCGCGTATTGATTTTATAACCTTGGTGTTTGTGTGTGTTTGTGCTGTTTTTTTCTTTCTGTTTTTTCAAGCTTCTGTCTATAAATTCCCTGAAACATTAAAGGCTTCACTGTGAAATGTTTGTTTTAGCTGAGGCTGAAGGGGGCCGGCGGCAGAGACTCGGGTAAAGAAACGGTGGGATGTGAAAACAACAGGAAGCTAGTGCAGAGTCCGTGACACTCCGCTAATGGAGGCGGTTAAGGTGTTTTCAAGCCTGCAGGGCTGATTGATGCAAATTGTGAACCACACTGCTCCTGTGACACATAACACATTAAATATGAATGCGCAGGGTCCATCTTAGCGTAATCTAGTGATAGTTAAAATTTCTGCATATGGTGACAATTTAAGACAGATTCAATAACCCGCCATGTGCACCAAGCTGCAACTTCCTGGGCTGAGAAACCAAGGTGAAAGTGCAAGAACCTGCAGTTTCTTTATATAAAAGGTGGCTGTTACCACCGTGACATCATTGATTGGTTTCTTGACTCCACATTTTAAAGCTTCATGGCCATCTTCTTGGATTTTTGGAGGCAGGAGTACAAATATTTGGATTTCACCTTACCGCAGCCTGGGCACACTGGAGGATGGTCTGTACCAAAAAGTTGCTCCAAAAGGCGCCAAAAGCAAAAACAGAGTCTGTATGTTGGACTGTTTGTTTTAATTTTTGACATGCTGTCTCAGGCCTACAGATACCTGCTAGATGTTAGAGAATGTGTATTCACCAACCAGCTGCGAGAGGTTGCTTGCTGTTGAGGTGTGAGATTGGTTGCAAAGTGTAAGGTGCTGCAAATTAGACCACCCTGTGATTGCTCTGGTGGTCAGCAGATGCGTGTGGTCACCCGTAGTTTGCATGGAAGATGACCGTTTGCCTTCAAAGTCAAAGCTGTTGCCAACACATTTCAAAGGAACATTTGACCTTGAAGGCAAATGTTCTCCATTTCTGGTTGGTGTTGCACTTTTTCACTACAGCTCAGCAATCGGGACGTGCTTTTTGGAGCAACACCCTCCTTGCTCAGCAGCAACCAGCAACCACTTGCCAACTGGTTGTGGATGCATATTTCTCCCTAGCGACTAGGGGTCTCCAACCAGTCTCTGGGCCTGTTTAACTAAGGTCTTAAAAATCTAACCAGGGACAGGTTCTGCAAGCCAGCTGTGGCTAGAAGGGCTGTGTATATTGCACTGGTTGCTTTTTACTTAAATCCAGCTGTGTTTACACGTATCAACCCTGTTAAATAAAATACAAATGCTGACAAAGTGAAGAGGTCAAGTTCAGTGACTCAGATTAGTGGAGGTGAGGCTTAGCAGACAACTAGTAGCTACATCTGTCTCGGTCGAAACACCAGTTGAAATAAACTGCCACACCCATAAATTTAAGCCTTAGCAATATGCAAACAGATCACTTATAGAAAAATTCACCCCCTTTACAGCTGTTATGAAGGGGGAAATTAGCTCTGGAGACCAAAACATTTTTTTTTTGTATTTCTGCTGTAAAGTTGGACATTTTAACATGGGAATCTATGGGGACTGAGTCACTGCTGGAGCCTCCAGTGGCCGTTAGAGGAACTGCAGTTTTTGGCTCTCGAAGCTTTTTCTTCATTTTTCAGCCCTGAAGGTTGCCACTTGGTAAAAACGCTCATGTCAATATAGTATAAATGCATTAATTTTCATGTAGTTGTAGTATTCTCCGAGTGTGTTACACAGCACTGATTAGCAGGCGTCTGTACGGAGTTTATGGACCTTTGCATTTCACCCTTTCCTCCAAATATCGTCACTTATGGCTCCAGAAAAACAAGATGGCAGAATTTTGGTTTTGTGTCTCTAACCGAGCATCTGCATAAGTGGCTAGTGGAAGATGTCAGTTTTGCATCAAAGTGCAGGGTTGTCCAAGCTGCAGAGGTCTGGTTAGAGCCGAGGATTTCATGAGAGCACGGAGAGATTTACATTGAGCCTGTAGGAATGAAAAAAGAGTTTCAAGGTAGGACATCTCACGCTATTTTATGTCGTTATCAGACAGTTAACATTTGTCAGCCTCTGTGTTTGACATGCTTTTAGACGGCATTTACTCAAAGTGAAGTGCAAATAATTTGGTGGCTGTTACACATGTGGGTGAGCCGACCAAATGAAGTCTGTGCTCTATTTGAAAATTTCTATTTTATGCTACTTTACATTTATATTTCTGAGAGAAATGCTGAAGTGAGGAGGAGGATCAAAACCAGAAGACTGATCTACAGAAGCTCAAAGAGGGTCTACCCCAAGGCCGCCTCCTTGTAGGATGTGCCCAAAACACCTCCCATAGGAAGCATCCAGAAGGTATCCTGGGCCTTGTTGTCTTGTGTTTCCATTCTCACTGGACAGGCTGCTATTATGGTGGTCCTTAAAGTCTTTCAGATTCTTCTCCAGAGAGGGTCTGGTTCCACTGTTGGAGAGATTGTATTCCATTATTATAAAAGGGTTCTTAATTTGCCACCACACAAACCTCAGGGAGGCTGCAGGACAAAGATGACGAGCTCCCCGTGGACCCGGTGGAATTGTAGTTAGTCCAAGCAGAAGATGAGATTCTCCGGAGAAGCAGCTGATGATGATGCTCTGGTCTTCATCTGTCCCAGAGCACTCGGCAAATAAAATACGCAGAGAAATTAGAAACTTATCAGTAATATTATTTAATCTTTTATTTCAGAAAACGTTTGCAGCCTCCCGACACCACAACCAGAATCACGAATGAGTGGATACGTCTGAAACTATAGATTCTTATTCAGGATTGTATTTTTTTTTTAATTCCAGGTCTCTGGTTTTATTTATCACCTGTGTAATTTCCCTGTCATCCTGTGTGCAGGACTGCTTCACTCCCACTGTGCTCTGATTCAATTACCGATCAGTTCTACACCGTTGTTAGCCTAATTATGTAATAAATGTTAAACAGAATCTTTGTCCTCACATGGATGAATGAGGAAGGGTTGGCTGCATTACAACCAGCTCATAAAATGGGTTTTTATCTATTAGTCACAATTACTGTGCAGCTTAATTTCCTGATAGGCCATAATTTGTTTCTGTGCTTCAGTGTTGATGTGACTCCCGTGATGGTGACAGTGATTTGAGAATGAGCAGGACATAAAATATATATTTACATAGTGAACAATGTTCCTGGTTCATCAAAGTATTGCAGTAATAGGGTTAGGTTAGGATATATAACCCTATACAGTGTATATTGTACTGGAAATGCCCTTTAAAGTGCACCTATTCTGCTTTTCCTTTTTTCCACTTCATTACAACTGTTCAACTTCTCGTTAACACAAATATCTAATCAGCCAATCATGTGGCAGCAACTCGTTGCATTTATACATGCAGGCCAAGATGACCTGCTGACGTTCAAAGTGAAAATCAGAACGGAGAAGAAAGGTGATTTGAGCGCGGTATGGTTGTTGGTGTCAGACGAGCTGGTCCGAGTATTCAGAAACCGCTGATCTGCTGGGATTTTCCCAAACAGCCATCTCTAGGGTTTTACTGGCACATTTTATGGACCTTAAGCTCCGCCCCTTTATGGCCACAGTGTAGCCATCTTCTGAGGGCTGCTTCCAGCAGGATAACGCACCATGTCCCAAAGCTCAGATCATCTCAGACCGGTTTCTTGAACATGACGGGGAGTTCACTGCACTCAAATGGCCTCCACAGGTCTCAGTCCAGCAGAGCACCTTTGTGAGGTGATGGAACTCATCATGGATGTGCAGGCAACAAATCTGCAGCAAAATCATGTCTGTCATGTCAACGTGGCCCAAAATCTCTGAGCAATGTTTCCAGCACCTTTTTGAACCTGTGCCATGAAGAATTAATGCAGCTCTGAAGGCAAAAGGTGGTCCAAAGGTGTAGCTAATAAAATGACCAGCGAGTGTGAATCTGACCTTTTGATGCGATTCTCATTTCCCCTTATTCAAGATGAGAAATGCCTCCGAGTTACTCCGTTTTTCTCCCCACATTTGGTGTCCGATTCAGCTGAAAAATGCACCTAATACTGGGGAAATTCAGCTCTCAGCGAGGGCTCGAATGAGCTGTGACTAATGAGAGAGAACAGAGAGAAACTAAAACATAATGCATATATTCAGTCTGAAGAACACGGCTCACTTTTTCAGTTGAGTTTTTGCATATTGTCTGAAAATAAGCCTGCTTTCCATTTCTAAACCACACACTCATGAATACTGTAGTGTTTTTGCAGAATTAGAGAAAAGAAGAGAAGAAAATTGTGTTTGTAACCAAAGTAACACTCCCCGGGTCTCCCGGCTTCGGTCTCAGCGTGTACTAAACACGTATATTACAAAAATTGAGTTTTATTGCTGTTTTCAGGCAGTTTACTGGAAGATTTCACCCTCCAGCTAAGCCACCGCTGATGCTGGGAACACATTTTTTTGAGTTCTGCTTCGTCGCGTTTCGGCCTCTCATTTTTTATTCTGTGAAAGAAGTTGAGCGGAGACAAATGAGGTTTCTAGACGGAGAAAAAAGTGGAAGTCTGAGACTAAAGTCTGACAGCCTTGAATGATTTTTAATCAGGCCGCGTGTAATGACGCTCCTCAGCGTGTGAGAGTCTTTTATACAAACAGTTTGCTTGTACTTAATTTCAGCAGGAATCGGTGGGGGCTGTGTCGGAGCACACACTCCATCTCTGCGCCCTCCTACACTTATTACCAGCTGACCGGAATATTGATGGATGTATAAATATTGATGAGCACAGATACAGAGGGGATTTTTTCTGGATTTTTTTTTTTTTTTTTGGCTCAGATTCAAGTCACTGTTTTTATTTCTCACTTTATTGCATCCAGATTTTAAAAAGTGAAAGGAGGAGGTTGTTTTTACTCTGAATTACTAATTATTATAATTCCTCAGGAACCACCTGACCATAATTTAAAAACTTCAATATTTACTAATGCAAAATTCATAAGAGCTCAGGCATAAACAGCAATCCAAGCCACTGCAGACTGGACTTCATCATCGTCTCCGTAATGGAATATTACAGTTTACTGAATATTACCTTGAGGTCGATGATCCCAGTTTGGATTTGAATATTGTTATTGTGACCGGATGCAGACTCCACTCTGACGTCTCCCTCGTCGTGAACGCTGATGTCGGATCTTTCCCGCTGCTCCGCTTTACCTCGAAATAACTTTTAAACCCTGGCTGGGCCGTGTGACTTCGGAGAGTAATTAAAAGCAGAGAACATCCTCGTTAAGTTGCCCACACTTCACCTCGAGGACAGAAGGTTAATTGCTTGAGAGCCAGCGTTTGTAAAATGAATATTAATTATGTTGTGCCTCCTTTTGCCTTTTGGCCTGTGACATTTGACCTTTGTGGACACTTGTGATTGGAGCTGCATGTGCTGTTGTTTCTGGCTGCAGCAATAAGGATGTGCTAGTGCTCGGTAAACATAAATCATAGGACTACGACGTGAACATCTGTAATGTGTGAGATGCCCCTCAATTTAATGTGTGTGAAGGCAGACCAATACGTTTGGCAGTATAGGGTAAGTAGTATAACTCAGCAAACACTCGTATGAGTTTATTTCAAGTCATATTCTGTTATATTTTATAATTCCAAGTCTCCACTTTTGCTTCCTTCACTTGTTATCTTTCCCTCCAATTTTGCACCACAACTGTTGCCATCTGTGAACCACTCCACCCAGTGTATATATACTCCTTTTCGCTCCGTCACTCTCCAGCATTTCTCGTGTTCTAATTTTCTCATGTTTTTACTCCTCATCAGCGACTTTTTAGGCTGTTTTCCAGACTTCGAGTGGTTTGTTTGCCACACTAATTGCCAACCTGCGTATGACCTCAGTCTTTGATTAAAGATGTGGATCTTGGACCTTACCTTGGATTCTTGTGTCCTGTTTTTGGCTCACTCAGTCATTTACTTAAGAGGAATCCTTGAGTTCCTCTAAACCTCGAGCTTCGCTGCTTATTCCAACATAAATATTTTGCCTTTTGTCCATCAGGCATTGTACAAATCATTTATTCATCTGAGTGGGAAAGTTGTCTTTTCACATCATTAATCTGTTTGATGATTTTTAGCCAATTATCGACTGGCCTGAACAGATAGAAGAGCTTTGTTAAATATGCTTTTAGCAGCTGTTGTCATGTATGTATTTATACCCCCCCCCCTTTGTAAATGGGATGAAAATTGAAATTCGACTCGTTCTCTGCCCTTAACAATCTTTGTGACTTCTTTGTGAAAAACCTTTAGTTGAAAATGGGCTCCCAGCAGCTGTGGTTGTAAAAAGACTTCTGGTTGGCAAGACGTCATTTTACAAACGAGTTTATGGTCTCAGCGGCTAGATTAAGGTCATAATGAATCAAACATGAAGCACTATTAGAGTCATGAAGGAGGATTGTTCAGAACATACTGGCAGCCAATGAGTCGTCTGTTTCTTATGCTGCAATAACACTGATGAAAACTGGGGTTGGGGTTGCAGCATGGTTGCCTTGATGACAGGGACCAGTTGCTGTATTCAAAACCACTTTGGTGCTGATAAAATGGCAATAAGTTGATAATTAAATGCAATTTGTTTGATGATGATAAGGAAATTAACTATGATAAATTGGTGAAAATTGCTCCACAAATAGAGACAAAGTTGCTACAGGACGGCGAATTAACTGCAAAGTGACAAGCATTTTTTTCCCACCGAGTCCATTTGTTATCAGTGGATTTGCATCTCTTCTGAAGCCTATTTTCATGAGTCCAAATTTTCCTAGGCAAACTGATGCCAAAAGCACAACCAGGGAATCACCACACGCATATGCAAAGCTGTACTGTACATACTGGAGATTTTTCTGGGTGTCCGAGGTAAACCGAAAAAGATGCCTTGGAAAACTACGATGTTTTGAAATAAAGCAATGAAAGAAATACAGGTGTCTAATGAATTCTATTATCGAGAACAACATAACTCACTACTGGCAATCAGCAGAGGTACCTTCTTGGTAACATTTCACAGCTCAACAACAACCATGGTGAGGCATAACCGGCAGGGTGGAGAGTGAGACAGAGCTCATCTTCTTGTTAAAATAATACCGTCAAACACTGGATATAAATAACAATTCTGTTTTATAGAAAATTTTTTGATATAACAACATCCTTTGGAAGCACCAGCCAACTGTACTGTTTTGTGTTGGTTATAACAACAGAAAAGTTATGATAACAGTGTTTGACTGTTGGAGGTCACCGCTTTCTCTCCTTCACCGACATATTCTATGAAAGCCGAAGCTGCTGCCACCTTGAAAGTGGCAACCTCTCCTGATGCATTTTACAGTACCGGTATCATTGCTTATCTCACATTCCAGAGTCTGCAAAGAGTTGACTTGACTGACTAGAAAAAAAACCGGATGAGCAGCAACTACCAGTGCTAAGACTCGACTACTGAGGCCAAAGAATCATCAGTAAATCAACATGGAAATTCCAGCACAGACAGACTGAGACATTCACGAGCTGCTACGTAGCAATA
>JAMQGT020013181.1:0-64719 GCA_024447675.2 Pterophyllum scalare | reverse complement strand
TCACAGCAAGCCTGTTCCTGGTTGAACCCAGGCCAGCTGTGGCCTCTCTGTGGAGTGTGTTCATGTTCTCCCTGTGTGAGTTCCCTCCAGGTACCCGGTCTGCCTCCCACAGTCCAAAGACATGCATGTTAGGTTAACTGGCTGTAAGTGTGAAGTGTGAAAGGTCATCTGACTCTGCATTTACCCTGCAATGGTCTCTTGACATATGACAGCTGGGATAGGCCCCAGATTTTCTTGTAATGTTCTCTAACAGTTCTCCAGGCTTTCTGAAGGTCTTTCAAAGGTTCCCTTTAGACACTGGCTGCTTTCCCCTCATTTTCAGTCCGGTCCCTGCATAGAGGAATGTTTTTTGCTTGTTAAGGTGCTTATGCTGTGTTCCAGACACCTCTGAACTCTGATGTCACGCGTTACAAAGTCAGAAAAGCGAGGAAAACTCAATGTGTTTGAGTTCCCCACAATGTACTGTTGTACTGTTTACATCCACCGCCGCCATCTTGGATTGTTAACTTGGGGCTGGTGGGGCTGCTCTGAATTTCTGAGCAGAATATCTGAGTTGAGGGGGCATTCCAGATTGCAGCAAAGCCCTGACACAGGATGTGTGTGTTATTTCAATATTTCTGAGACAGTTCATGTGTTTACCCCTCAAACGCTCAGTCCACTGTTACTCTGGAGGTGCCTATAAAACCTAGGATATGGGTTAATGGGTCAGTGATCCTCACGTCTGTCCGAGGACAGTGATGCCGAGAACATCCTGAACTTTTATGTTGGTTAGTATTGCTGTCGTTGCCAGTGTTACTAATACTTTCTTTGAAGTGGATCTAACATTGTCACACCTACACTCTCATTGAATAGAAGGGTGGGGCGCATGTCTGATCTGCTGTCAATAACTAACTGTGACAATATTAGTAATACAGAAGCATGTTTATGTACAGTGGTTTATGTTAGAGCACTGACTTGAGCCCAGGAGATGAGACCTGAGGTGAGGAGGAAGAGGAGGAGGTAGAGATGATGGAGCAGAAAGCAGTAGTGGAGGAGGCAGATGAAGAAATGGAGAAGAAAGAGATATTGGTGATCCTTAAAACAAACTAATAACTGACACTTCACTGACCTGCTATTTAAGCTATATTTAGGTGTTTTATTAGATTTCCTCTTTCAAAATTCTCCAGAATTATATCGGCGTATAGCAGGTTAAAGAAAACACTCGGAAGCTAGCCTAAGAGAGCTCAGGTGTTGAAGAATAAAAGTGGTTATATCAGATATTGGAGGTTCAAACTCATTAGAATTGTACAAATGCTGTTTTTGCATTAAAAACTGCATTTCCATGTATGTTTGTGCATGGTTCAGTTCAAGTCACTGCACCCATTTCCCTATCAAAATGTAGAGATAGACACAATCCTCCATTTCTCTCTCTAAGAGCCGCCCCTCTTTTCTTTACATTGTGCTTCCAGACTCTGGAGGACAAAGTGAGCGGCCGAGCTGAAAATCGAGTGTTTCAGTGTTTCGTTGCAGCCTGCAGCTGCTGGCAATGGAAGGATCAAACCACTGAAATAGTTGGTTTTCTGGGTACATGTGGGAACCCTGACTTTACTAAACACTGGAACGCTGCAATGAGCCGTAATCAACGATCATGGCGATCAACACTGATACCTACTGAATACTTCAGCAGTATTTCAGAGTTCAGTAACACAGCACAGACACTCACCCTGCTGAGGCGCGAAACAGCCAGGGAAACACAGGTCTTGAACTCATCTGGATTCTTCTGGCTCAGACAGGTGATGAGAGAGATGGCTGCCGTCACCACACCCTAAACACACAAACCCACACACAAGAAAATTAGGAACTTCACTGATGATCACAGCAGTCGACACAAGTGGTACAACTGATTTAATGAATTCAAAATCACGTTTGATAGGTAAGCATGAAAAATAAGGAAATTTACGTTCACTAATGCGCACAATAATGAAACATTTTAGATAAAAGGGAGTTATTTTAAACACCTCCAACAAAGCACAGTACTCTGCAAAATATGCAAAAGACTTCCTGCTACAGGAGGAAGCAGCCAGCATGTGTCACCACTGCAAAGCACAAAAAGGGTACGACAGAGGTGATCCGAGTGTAAACCCATTATTCAACCAAGTGCTGCTGAACTCTCTCCAGTTACGCTCCAGGTGACAGGAAGAGCAAACGGGGCTGGAAACTACAGATGTGGTTACACAAAGGAAAAGCAGCACCCCAGGTAGAAAATATGTCTGATTATGTGACAATATTGTGCAGGGTCCTTAAGCCTTTAATACTGAACCTGTTGCCGGCGACAGAACATACTTCAAAAGTGCCGCCGTTCGCCTATTTCCGGCAACAATTACCGTAATAACCCTAACCCAGGTCGTGTTTCTAAAAGAGAACTAGTTCTCAAACATTTTTACCTGGTAAAATAAAGGTTTAAAAAAATACTGGCTGTGAAGCGCAATTTCTAAGGTTTCTGAAACCGTTTTAATTTTTTTCGATAGGACAAACGCTCCTATCGGAAAAATGTAAGTCAAATTTCCTTTGATCAGCCGCCTCAGCAGTAATACAGCAAGTAAGGGCAGCTAACGGGGGCTTCAGCAGCAATCACCGCTGTTATAGGGTTAAGTGTTACAAGGTTACTTTAGTTATTGTTAAAGTATTATGTATATTTTATACTTAAAATGTCCACAGGAGGACAGAAGGAAGGGAGGAGCAGTAGCCTGAGCCTGTAATGTAGCATAAAGCAGTACTGGACAATGGGCAATATCAAGGTGCAATACCACATCATCTGTTAGACATTTTATATCTTCCTTTATCTTTGTTGTATCCTGTTTATTATTTATGTATTTATCATTTCCTTGTATATTTCTGCTTGTGTGCCTGTAATTCAAAAGTGCTGCTGGAACTCTGATTTCCCTGACAGAACCTCCCAAAGGGATTCATAAAGTTTAATCTAAATCAAGAAAATTAAAATAAATAAGATACATGAATGTTTGTGTGTATGTTCTATATGTGCACTACTGACTGAAGATGCACAAACTCAGGATGCTTTCCTCTCTAAGGCATGTACGTATCCTGCAGTGATTCTCTTCTTCTCTCTGTTGCCAATAGTCGAGTTCTCCTCGGTAAAATTACCATATCTGTTTTGGGGACCATAAATAAGGAGGGTTTGGTTTAAACATTCAGGGTGAGGACTCAGTGATGAGCTACAGGAAGGAGCCAGAGCTTCGGCACTGTGCTCACAGCTGCCGAGTACGTTCTTATAACAGCTTCTGTTAGTACTAATAACTAGTGCCGCCTTTCCATTAGTATCTACTTGGCGCGGCTCGACTCGGCACAGTTTGTAGGCTTTTCCATTAGGTCCAGGTACTTTTTTAGTACCCACTCAGCCGGGGTTCCAAGCAATCTGAGGCGATCCGAAAATGTGACGCGGAAGAACAGCATGCCACTGATTGGCCAGGGAGTGTCGTCACTAGTGGAGTCATGAGAGCGACTCCTTCACCAGAATCAACCGTGCCATTTTTAAAACTCGACAGCAAGAATCTGGAGGCACAAAGCACCAATGCCCAGACCGACAGTTTGCAGAGGTAGTTTTGCAACAAGAGCGCCATCTGAAAGGCACACACACCATACGTATTATAATATTTAACAATGATAACCTTCCTCCATCAAAACATTGCACAGGGGACTTATGCATGGTGACAATAGTAAACTGGCATTAGCTGTTAGCTTGCCTCTATCTCACCCATTGTTGTGTTTTGAGTCGCATACAAATTACGTCAAGAGACTACTGACCGCGCTGCTACATGGACTCCACCCACACTGAGATCCTACTCAACTGCAGTGGAAACAAAGCAAGAACGCGCCGAGCCAGGTCGACCCGTGCTGAGTAGATACTAATGGAAACGCAGTATAAGTAGCACAGGGTAGAGAAAATTCTCTCCATTACACCTCTGTAGTCATCTCAGGTGTAACACAGACATGCTTTCTATAGTGAATATTGCTACAGTCAACTGACCACCTTATTCTGTTAATCGTAGTTCATTTAAACAAGCTCCTCCCCAAATGTTACAGTCTGAAAGGGAAACTCCTGCAAATACTTATCCAACTAGTGCTTTGATGATGATGGTGGAAAACAGCTTAAATTATGTGTCCACAGGTGTTCAAGTGGGCTGCAATTCTGTGACTGAAGGTCACAGCTTATGATTTCCATTCTTAATCTCACCCTCGGCTAACCATTCACTGAGGAAACAGTCACACTCAAATTTGTTTATATCTGCAGATCTCTGTCAGAGACTGTTTGAAGGGACAAAACTCTGCTAGCTTTCTAAGGGGAACAGCAGGCTCGGACCATGACAATAAAACATCCCCCACACAGGGGTCCATTGCTGGATGGAGGGGTTCAGATTTTTCTTTCAGTTGGTCACACATATTTACATGCCTGGTATCTAGGGTTGTGCTCTTACCATGTGTTGGTCATTGAGTAAGTGCACCACGCGTGATGTCCATTCACCCATCAGCACCAAGTCAGGAGAAGTCTTATAGAGCCGCAGCAGACAAAGGGCAGCTGACTGTTTCACACTGTCCATTGTATCACTGTGGTGTATCACATTCACAGTTAAGTTATAATGATCTAAAATGACTACAAAAAAACCACCTCACCACCAACTACCCACACTCACCCAGCAACCAGGATTCGAGGGATCTCACTGGCAAAGGCCTCTGCCATCTCACGACTTCCCACATTGGCGATACAGTGAAGCGCCAGGCACATGAAGGTGGGGTTGCGGCTGGACAGGTCGTTCTTGATGGCATTGTTGATCAGACGAATTAACTCGCTGTTACTATTTACCAGCACTGAGATGAACAGGTAGCCCTGGCGAAACAAAGAATAAAAGTAATTCAACAATAATGAGCAGCATTTAAACAACACAACTGAAAATAATTACGATGTACGAAGGGTGTGCACTTTGTTTTTGTTATGAGTGTTTTTCCTTTTCTTTTTTTAGCGCAGCTAAAGTCTGTTCCACAAAAACCTTAACATTGACCATAACTTGAGAATGATGCAAATTCACATCATAGATGTGTCTGCTAAAAATCTGACAGGTTCTAATCTCAGCAACCTTGACATCAAGGTAAAGGTCAGAGGTCAAGGTTTCTTAAAATCTGCGATAACTCCGTGATGATCTTATCTTGGATTTTCATCACACAGCATACTGTTCAAGCTAGACCATGCCCCCTTTTTATCCAACATTCACACTCCAACCATCAGAGAGCAACTCAGGGATCAGTATCTTCTAGGGCTGCATAAATCGATTATTTTAGTAATCGAGTATTCTATTGATTATTCCATCAATTAATCGATTAATCGGATAAGAAATACTTTTTTTATTAACAGTTTATCTGCATATTCTAACTGCCGTTCTGCAGTTTTTCGCCCTGTGAACAAACAGCGGTGGATGGAGCAGCTACAAAGTTCTCTTTTCTTCACCTTAACACTTGCTGATCAGGTGATTGATGAAGGACCTCCAACTGTTTCCCAGTAAAGATTTTAATGGTGGTTACTAAAAGAAAAAGCTGCTGTTTTGGACGCCGGAAAAACGTTTCCTTTTGCACTACTTGAGCTCACCGTGTCTGTAACAGCTTCGCGTCTTTGCGCTTGCGCAGCGACGGAGAGCTTTTTAGAATTTCTGTGTGTGTGCGTGATTCAGACTCCAGTCCAGTAGGTGGCGGTAATGCAGTACTATGTTAGTTTGCCAGCCACCAATAAACCCACAAAAAGATGACGGAGCACTATAATGCTGCTAACGCTAGTGAGCAGCGCCGCTTACACGGAGACAACTGAGCGCTGCAGAGTTTAAACGAAGCATCGACACAGTAAATTTGTGTCGATAATTTTTTAGAATCGAATTAATCGAGTTAATCGATGAATCGTTGCAGCCCTAGTATCTTCCCAAGGATACTTTGGAATGCAGAGCGGTGCAGCCAGGGATCGAACCACCAGCGCTCCGATTAGTAGATGACCTGCCTAAGCTACCCCAAATCCAAAACAGCCAAGCTTTGGTGCCCGCTCAGCGGTGCTCGTTAACACTTAGTTCCTTATTTACAGTCTGCTGACTTGGTAGTAGCAATCACTTCTAAAACCACACGGAATCTGAGTCATCCCTATTCTGCTTACTAAACATTTCCTGTTCCTGAGAAAACAGTCCACGATACACAATCAGGGAATGATGAGAAACGGACTCCCATTTAATGTTTTTGTAACCACTCAAAAAGCGACACACACACCTTGATGTGTTTTTCCTCAAATTTAAGTATAAATGAAAAACACCCTGATGTTTTTGTTCTTTTACATTTATTACGTTTGACCTAAGGGGAGGGGGGGGGGCAAGCCAAAAATCGATTACTACATAGCTGTTAGGAATGTGAACCGAGGAACTGCTGATATCTACTGTGATTACTTTGAGGGTGATGACCCTCAGGTAAATGATCTCTTGTCCTGTCAGCAGGGTCAGAAACGTTGGAGCTGAAGTGGCTCGACAGCGCAGGGATTGAGTGTTTCACATCCTGTTTTTGAAAATGACTTCACTTCCACTGAACTAACATTTACTACAGCAGGCTACGAATGCTTGGTCAGTGTGTTTAGCCTTATTGAGATGTGAAAACTTCAACACTAGGAAATGGACTGGGAATTATATAGCACTCTTCTACTCTTACATTCACCCACACACTGATACAGTGCTTTGTACAAATACTAGTACTGCAACAATTTTGTGTATCTCACACTGTAATATCCAAGAGATGTGTCGTGGCAGCTTGGAATGACATGCATACAAACATGCACGTGCATAAACAGGCCTACAAAATATAATCAAACAATACTGTAAAAGAACACAATGCAAAAGACTTACGATCTGTTTCTCTGTGTACTTGTTAGAGCTCAGCAGGTTAACGGCCTCCATATGTCCAAAGTCAATGTCATGGCCAAGCAGGAAGATGAAGAGCAGCTTGCACACATACTTTTTCTTGCTGTAGCCATCCAAAGCCTTGTCCCCTTTAAACTTGGAGCGGATGTTGGCCAGCTCTTTATTAATCCGTTTGATCTCAGCCTCCTTGCTCTTACCTAAGAAGGTAAAAAAAAAGAAGTAGTAAATGGTAAATGGACTAGTTCTTATATAGTGCTTTTCTACTCTGAGCACTCAAAGCACTTATGTATGCAGTATAGCATCAGCATTCAAATTTGGACATGACACATCTGGCTACTAAACCCCACTTTTGAGTTTAAAGTCGATACTGGGATTCAAAAATTAAAAATCAACATATAATGTGGAAAACTGCTTTACTGAAATCAAGAGGGCATTAACTACACAGACACACAAAATTTCAGCCCAGTATCTCAATCAGATATCAAAGCCATGGTTTTTGTTCCGCACCCTGTCAGTCATACCCTCTAGGGTACATAAATCGACATGTTTCTGCCCTCGCGTCATCTTTCAGATCAGCCATTTTTTGGAAGAAGCCTATGGAAATTGGTCTGTAAGGGTAATTTCCAATCATTGCCATAAGTACGTCATAACCACAAACCCTCCTGCATCCTGTGCCGTAACCATCACATAACCTGACGTGCACCTCCCGAGAAATGCAACTACAGGTCGGGTTGATTGTGGCGTGCTCAGCACAGTCGGTTCCACCCGAGGGTGGTTACTTTCACGGCGCAGTTTTTGGATTTATCTGTGCGAGAATAACAATCATAGCATGTACAGTCCCCAGATTTGATTTGTTTCCATCGGCCAGCACCGCCTGTGAAACACCGGGACACGACCATACGGTAACGTAGGTTACTGCTCCCGTTGAAGCATACGTTTAAGCAGGGACTCATATTCATATCAAAGCCCGTTTCTTTATTTATGCGCTTTATTTTGGTACCAGATTTATGTTTTTTCAATTTCACATTTTGACAGTAAAAACTTTGAAATTTGTGACTTCTTCCTAAAATTTTATCCTATGCAAAGTAGGTATGTATTGAGAGCTGGGGCTCTGGGGATGAATATGAAACCTGAAACATTGCCTAAGGTCAATGGCGACAGAGCGCAGAGGGATTTTTGCACGGGTCCATCCTCTGGCGCGGTGCAATCAGGAGGAAGTGAGCGAACACTGACTTGTCGTGTCTTTATTTGAGAATCAAAAGATACACCAATTCGCATGATTTTATACAATTGGAAGGAGAATTAAATGCTCTTTTCATTCATTTAAAAAAGTATTTTATGGGGCCAGGATTTTTTATGATAACGCTGCCTGAAGTTTGCCCAATTTCACTGTGTGGCCATTGTTTTCCAGCAACATTAACCAGGACTGGCTTGTACCTATTTAAAGGTACAGCAGATTAACAGGGGCTCAGAGTGAGACTGCCTTTACTATTCTTCAGCTGAACATATTTGTCAAAATGCTTGTACAGCAGTAGTGGATCAGTCTTGAACATCCTGGACTGACTACAATCCCTGAAGCACTGAACTCTCTCTCAGAGGCACAGCAGTACAGAAATACCTTGTGGCAAAAGCAGAGAGCTGGGGTAATGTACTTCCATCTTCCATTGGTTTACCACCAGGAGAGTGGATCCTCCTTACCACTGAGTTCTAGCATTTTGCTGCATACCTGAAACTCAGCATTTAATTTCTCACTTGCAGAGAGCCCTGCTTGGGCCAGTGTGGCATCACTGCCTTTCTTCTCTCCTTGCATGCTTGAAACAAGCGGTTTCAAATAAGCCAGGCTTTTTTGATGGCCTGCCTTGGCTTGAGGCATCTGCTCCTCTGACACATGTATTTCAGACATACTGCCATCATCAACAAGCAGCATTCCCTGCTTGCTACAGGACACTTTAATGTCATCGTTAAATGCAACAAAACTGTCATTAAACCTTGGATCTAGATAAGTGGCTTTGTAACAGCAACTGTAACTCCCTAAGTGCCACAGAGTCAGAGCTCTGACATCATTAGAGAAAAATGAACTCTGTTAATCTTGGCCTGATACTTTTATTAGGTCTAATATCATTAGTTATTTTTGAAGCTTTACAACATAAACTGAAGTGAACCTCCTTCCCTGCATTTTTGGCTACTTCCTCCAAATTTGTACAAAGTAGCAAAAAACTAGAGGGACAAATGTGTTTGCACCTTAAAAAAGAACTGACCACAGCAAAGAGTAGGAACCGGGGGCGAAGAAATCCCAGCATTTTATGTTTCTGTCGGCCGGCACCGCGTGTAAAACACCAGGACACAACCAAAAGGTAATTGACACACGCAATCCACCCACACTGGCAACAACATCGGCCACTTACATACGTTATCTTAGCTCTACAAAGAACCAGCGCTGAAGTCTGAATCAGACTTGTTCTCAGTACTTCAAAGCCCACCGCCCCCAAAACTTTGACCCACACCAGTTTGCCTACAAGGTAAACCGGTCCACGGAGGATGGAGGATCCACTACTGCTCTCCACACACTTGGACCACTCAGGAACCTACGTCAGGATGCTGTTCGTCGACTACAGCTCGGTGTTCAACACCATCGGCCCTGACATCCTGGTGGAGAAGTTGGCCCATCTGCTCCTAGATCACAAACTTCTTGACCAACCAACCACAGGTTGTTAAGGTGGGTCAGCTCTGCTCCTCCACCCAGCTCCCCCCAGGGCTGTGTGCTGAGCCCCCTCCTGTATGCCCTCTATACATATGACTGTGCCCCCATCCACCTCTCGAACACCATCATCAAGACACCACGGTGGTCAGCCTGATCACGGGGGGTGATGAATCAGCCTACAGGGAGGAAGTACAGGAGCTGGTAGGGTGGTGCATCAAAACAACCTGGAGCTGAACACCACTAAAACCAAAGCGATGGTCATTGACTTCAGGAGGCAGAGAGGGGACCATGCTCCTCTTTCCATCAACAGAGTCTGTGCAGAGAGAGCAGCCTCCTTCAAGTTCCTTAGGACCTCACCTGGACTGCCAACACAGCAGCACTGGTAACAGAGGCCCAGCAGAGACTCCACTTCCTGAGAGTCCTGCAGAGGAACCACCTGGAGGAGAAGTTGCAGGGGTCCTTCTACCGAGCCACCATAGAGCCAGTGCTGCTGTCTGGTTTGCTGCCTGCAGGCAGGAGGGCTCTGCAGAGGGTCACCAGGACTGCTGAATGGATCATCGGCTGCCCCCCTGCCCCACCTGGAGAACATTGCCAAGAAAATCTTGGCAGACCCCTCCCACCCTGGTCAACACCTGTTCAACCTGCTGCCATCAGGGAAGAGACTCAGGTCCCACAAAGGCAGGACGAACAGGCTGAGGAACAGTTTTCACCCCTGGGTGACACGACACAATAATACACAACAACAGCTTCACGGACTCACTGCTCACTACTTCCTCTACTATCTCACTGTGCTATATTAGTAGGTTCAGTATATCATAACCCTCCTCTGTGCAATAACTGGCATTTGTGCAATATTGGTATATTTTGCATATTTGTCACATATTTATTCCCCTGTAAGTGCTTGTGTTGTTTGATATACATACTGGTTTTACAGTATTTTTCTTATTTTCTTGTTTAAGTTTTATAGGGAAAGGCACTGAACTGTGGCAGCTGTTATGTTTTCATCGTGCTCCGTGTTTGATGACAGTAAAAGCTTTCTATTTCTGTATATTTCTATTCTATATTGCTCTGATGCATGCCATGAATTGTAGCGCAACGAGTATCATGTATAATGTGCGGCACATTACACCACACTTTTTTTATTTGTTTGTTTTTCGAATGTTATTTTCTCATATTCAGGGATGTGTAAACATTGTTTGCAGTAATGCTTTTTCACAGATTTTGGCATCAATTAATTTTAAGGTTTGTTTCTTTGTTGTTTGGAGTGTAACGGGCAGTGTTCATAATGCGTGAGGTGTGGTGCCATTTAAAGTGCAATTCGGTATAGAAGAATGTGATTAATGGTTTCAAATGCCTTTGTTTAGACAATATGACATTACCCATTAAACAGGCATAAAATTTAATTTGATATCTGAGTGTTCATTAGTATTAGACTAGTTGGTTTTCCTTGTTTAGTCGACTAATAAATTAGTCTGAGAATTATTCAGGCCAACAGTATTTTTGGTTATACTGGCAGGTTTGTGGTGCAGATCCCACCGTGCTGCAAATCTGTGTTAATTACCTTGTGGTCGTATCCTGGTGTTTTACATGCAGTACGGCCGTCAGAAACAAACAAAATGCCGGGACTCTTTCCCTCCTGGTCAGTGTTGTGTTTTTCCTCTTTCAGGTGTCCCTAGTTTTCCCACCACTTTGTTCATTCCCTTACGTCCATTCTGATAGTTTCGACAATCTCCCTACAGGAATTTGTTGGCATTTGTGAGTCCTTATATTGATGCTATGATTACTATTCCATATATTGAGACAATGATTGCTAGGCTCTCACTGATAAGTGCAAAAAAAGTAGTTGGAAGCGTGCAGGAGGAATCTGCAGTGCTGAACGAGCCAATCAGAATCTTGGGCTGCATCAACCTGAGGTGTTGTTACATTTCTCGGGAGGTGCACGTCAGGTTACGCCAAAAAAGAAAAAAAGGCTACGCTGTAGGTTACTCCATGAAAATCAGAGGGGTTCCCGGTTACAGCATAGGCCCCGCACAGACCCGATGCAGAAGCATAATTCGGGGCTAAGATAATACTTGCAGAGCATCATGTGACATCATCATTGTAAACTGCACTTAAACTGTGAACTGCTGAAGCCTTTGCTGGAACCTCTGCTCTTCTACAGTGAAGATAGGAACTTCAGCCATGCGAATAAATTACGGCAGCCTGTGGAACATAACCGATTTTACAACGGCAGCACCAGCTTTCTCAAAAAGTGGTAATGTGTGTTTCAGGATAGCAAGGACAGCGCTTATGATGTTGTTTAAAAAGAAAAATGGATGAGAGTCTTTCAAGTGTTTGGCTAAATTGGAAGTTTTTCCTCCCTTTGTCTGAAAAGTATGACAGCATCGTATTTTATTGTCTTTACCCTGAAGCATTTCCATTGAGGTCACTGTTTGTTGTGATTTGGCGCTATAAAAAAACCCTGAATTGTTGGCATATTGGCCTTTGTGACTTCATTACCACCCCATCATCCACCTTGAATGCAAAACACTGGCATACACGACTGACTGCCTGCCTCATCTACTAGGTGGAGCTATTGCAGCAGCATCACTAGTCACCATCTTCCATGTGTAGGGTTTCTTCTTCTTCAGCATGTAAGAGCATATGAGAACACCTGTAGGAGTATGCTGCCCCTGGCAGTTTTACAATAGAAGCCACGGTTGGGTTTACTGAACCGCGACTGGCTCACAGGGTTACTGTACCGGAAATTTAAAAAATAAACTATGAATACATTCGAGTTTGTGTTTTAACAGCAGCAGCTGCGGTTTGTGTATAAAAGCTTTGTTGTATATACTATATTTTGACATGTGTGTCATATATCTTACGATATTTTACATTTTTACTCCCAAGTTACCTCGAACACTACAGCCACTGTTTATCTAGTAAGTGCAGACTGTAAGCTCATGGTTTACCTCATAAAGCATCCACATCTACTTACTCTGGAGGAGGCTGTAAAACTTTGTGAAAAGAGTCCAAAACAAGTTGTTGAGGATTTCCAGGAGCTCTCTGTCGGTAACTGCAGCTATTTTAGTAAGTGCTGCTGATCGTTACTGAACGATCGCTAATGCTAACGGCGGCACCTGCTAGCCAACTGCTGGGATAGCGATCGGTTCCAGTAGCTACTAGTGGTGTGCGATACTGCAAGATTTGGTATCGATCGATACCAAGTAAATACAGGGCCAGTATCGCCGATACTGATACTGATACTTTTTAATAATTATGAAGAATTTTCATGAAGTTTAAGTGTTCTGTGATTGTTTTTTTTACTTGGATCATTAATTAGTTAAAACCCAGGACAGAATTAGGCAAAGTTTATAGGTAAATAGAAAATACCTTATCAAAATAAAAGTTTTTGTTCTGAAACAATAGAACAGCAACAAAACACTTTTCCCCATACATTGTGTCTGGATTTTTTTCTTAAATAAAGTGTACAAAATGATCATTCAAGAACAAATTAAAACTTTCTTCAGGTAGTGTTTAGAAAGTATAATACAAAAATGTAAAAAAAAAATCCCTTCATTCACTAATTTTCTGTATTTTTTACTTAAATAACCAAGCTGTACAAAATTATCACTCTACAACATTATAAAACATTTACGCTTCGCAGCCCTGCCCCCTACTTCCAGCCTGTGATTTGATGTCAAAAAGACAATTTGGCCCTTTAAGTTACTTTTTTAAGTTACTTTTTTCGCTAACTCCTCTTAATTGGAGGGGAAATCGAAATATCAAAAAAGTAACTTAAAGGGCCAAATTGTCTAATAGTTTTTACATCAAATTGCAGGCCGGAAGTAGGGTGCGGGGCTGGAAGTGGCCCGCGGGCTGAGAGTGCTGACAAATCCCCCCCCCAATTAAAATGTGTTACGTGTCACATGACAGTATAATCTCAAAACGCTGCAGGGAGGGGAGGAGCAAAGTGTGCCTGCTCTGTGCTGTGAGAGGAGCGGCACTTAGTCAGTTCACATCTTTGATGAAACCGCAGCGCTGCGTACAGGAAAGAACCTAAAGCTAAAGTATCGATCTTACTACATTAGTATTGATCAATATGAGTACCAACGTTGGTATCGATATTATCGATATTTGGATCAATCCGCCCACCACTAGTAGCTACGGCTGAAATTCATCACAGCGAGCACAGCACACACACATGCGTAGAGTGTGGAGGTGGAGCAGTGGAGGTGTGGAAAAACGTGACAGCAATGACCCACGCGGTGATAAAAGGTCGTTTTTCCAAATGATGGAAATCTGTCACAGTGATGGAGAACTTTAATGCTGTTACTGTGGGTGAAATGCTTCGCTTACACGGGGACACCTGAGCGCTGCAGAGTTTAAACGAAGCATCGAAGCAACAGATTTGTGTCGAGGACAGTTGAATTATTCGAGTTACTCGAGGGATCGCTGCAGCCCTCGTCTGATCTGCTGAAAATCAGTAATTGCGACAATATTATTGGGAATAAATGAGCATGAGGTGATAAGAAGGTGATAGGTAGATGCTGATTCATTTTGTTCTCATGAATCTAATCAGAAGAGGATTATTGTGTCAGCTTTTTTCTGAGGAATGTTGTTACATGTGTTGCTTTAGTGAGCTTTAGAATGTGAGCTTTAATAGTGAAACAATAACAGACCTCTCAGGTGATATGCAACAGACACTGAGCAATTGATCAGTTATTTTTTTACTCAATTTTCATTTGTTTTTAAGTCAAAAGTGGCTTTATGCTCATTAAAAGTTATTTTTTGTTATTAGGAATAAAAAAGTAACTTTTTTGTTTTGGTCACAGAAATCATCACAACCATAGCTACAATCTGAGCCACTCTCAAAACCTTCCACAGAAATGCACTGAACTTTCAGAAAAGTTCATAAAACCTAAATTGTCACTGTTTGAAACCCGTAAAAGATATCAACAAACCAAATAATAACAGAATAGTTCAAGGTCTTGGGACCCATTTAAAGTTGGTTTTTTTTTCTGTAGCTGAGAGTATGCTGAAGTAGTTAACTCCCAAAGTAGGGTGGGTCTGAAGAGGATTTCAGACGGCAAAATAAAAATTTTAAAAAACCATAACCATAAAAAGTTAAATATTTTAAAATGATACAACTTACAATAAAGAAAATTGATAGCACACTTCTCCAGAAAAAGCTGGACGTTTTGATATCAGAACGGTTTCTGTAGCACAAAGGATGCGTAAGGAGTTAAAGAGCGAAGAACGCAGAGGAGGAGGACAATAATGTGAACAGCATTCACATGAATACAGTAGGCATACCTCTCAGCGTCGAAGCCACCATGACTACCGATACATCTTTGATAAGACTACAACCAGCAACATGAGCGATGTCAGCTGCTCGAGATACATTTTAACAAATGATCAAGGAGAATAAAGGAAGGTCACTCACAATTTCTAATGTCCGAAATGAAAACAGCCAGTCCGCGCATTCCATCTCCTTTCGACACAGCCGGCATTTTTGCAGGTTGCTATCCTCACTCCGGCCTTCTCCGAAAAATTTGCACTGACGTTTCACAGCGGACCGGAGTGGACGATGGCAAACTTGACGTTCAGCAGTAGCTAGTTGCCTCGCAGTTTCAGTCGTTTGCTGCAACTTTAAGTTTGACTGATGCCTAACAAGCTCACTGGATGCTTTTAGGTGGCTAACTCGGGTAGCATTTGCGAGATCCGCTGGATGGCAGTCTATCAACAAGCAGCGGATAAGTTAACGTTATCCCTGTTAGCTGGCTCGTTTCCGATTGCTATGGCGAGCTAACGTTATTTCATTCAATCCTCATCTACCTTGGATTAGAAGGGACGTGTAACTCCTACCATAATAATCTGCTAAAGTTAAGAACGGCTACTGATGAATGTCTTAAAGATGAATGCACTCAGATGTATTCGTAAGAAAACTGTCCTATACTGTTCAGTTACTTCGAGTCACGCACCGTAAAGCTAGCTTAACAGCTAGCTAGCTAGCTGGCTAGCAATATCATTCAAATACAGGAGTACATCACCAGCTGATCGGAATAACTCAGTAGAGCGTCTCGATTGCCAACCAGCGGTAAGACGTTCTCGGTCGCTCTGTTCGCGCACTAGATTTGGTTAAAATAATACGTGCTGTATAATTGATGTCCGTTCAAATTTTCCAGCCACGACTCGGATAAGGCTCGTGACAGCAGAATAACGTGACCGCGCAATAACACCCGTGAACGCCTACGCTGCTTTTCGTCGTCCGAGAGGACCCCACTGCTGATTGGTCCAACTTGTAGCGGTATGTGGCTCAGAGCGACACTGTCCGACTGCCTGCCCAGCTATTAAGCCTTTTATTTGGAAGACATGGCCTAAGACTGAGTAATAGGAAAACAGGCCCGAAGATAGCATGAGATACTAAGTCTGCTTGTTGCTGCATGACGACTGAAAATAGACTAGATGTTTTTATGGATGCTTGCCTTACACGTAGTAATTACTCTTCAACTATAGGATACTAAACATTTGACCTTAGAAATTGCCCAAATAATCAAAATTTGGAATCAGAAGTCATTTAAAACCTATCTCATCAAATTGTTTTTTTGTTATATTTTGTTTTGGTCTCCTTTCCTGTGCAATCATACTCCACTGATGCAGTCAAAAGGAGCACACCTTTACTTAGGAATGGTTAAAAGTTTATTGGTGATGCTCCATAACTACCATGACAGAAAAAAAATGTAGGATTTTAACACATACCTTCTGAGACCCAGAGATTGCTCACACTGACACCTGCGTGGCGCCTGCTTTTTGACAAAGACTCTTTAATATAAATTCCTTCATGAGCAGAAGAGAGAAACAGCTATGGTTTTTGTTTTTATTGTTTCGTTTCTGTGGAGAGGTAAAAGCCCACTTTTGGCATAACTGTACTGTACAAGTACTATAACTGTTCGTTCCCTCAATAACCTGCTTCATAACTGTGTTTTGGTAAGTAAAGAACTTACACATGGATTACAGCCTTAATGTTTTGTTCAGTGTGGAACTTTTAGTGCATAAAGAATCATTATTCTCAAGTTGTAAAACATAATAAATATCTTGTATTTTTCTGTAAAGAAAAACAAGTAATTGCAAAGTTAGGTGTCGGCCAACACTAATTAGCTCGTAGTTTTACTTGTTAACCTGCAGAGGTTTTACTATTGTAGCACCAACTCAGTAAAAATAACTGTTTCCGGCTACTCGTATTTTATTGTATTTTTTGTGGAAGCTTGTTTCCCCTCACTTAAAATAAAGAGCAAAACAGCCATAACTCGAAATTACGAGTTAATAACGCGAATAGCTCTGTCAATCAGGAAGCTCCGTGAATGACGTAATTTCCTCGTTACCCGGAAGCAGATGGCGCTGATGCAGGCGCGTGCACTTAAAATCGTGCAGTGACCGCATCAGTGAGTTAGCAATGAAACGCAAACACGAACAAACGCGACTTCTGCTCACCTGAGAAGATTTTTTCCTGTAAGTCCTGGAAGATGCTGAGGAGTTCGCAGCGCCCCCTCTGGTGTGTGTATGCTTTTCAAGGGGCTCGATGCTCACAACCTTACCTGTCTATCTCCAGCAGATACACCTGTAGGGAAAATCTGTCTATCCGGTCATCCTGTCAATAACAACAGATCGATAAGAACCTCGTTTCAAAGAAATATCACAACACGACCAGATGTTATTCCGCGCTGGGATAGGTTTGTGGATGGGATACCATGGGATCTGATTACAAAACCCAAAAAAACAATTAAAGAAATGTGCTATAAAATTATGCATCATATACTATAATATCTATCCACATATAATGTCTATTAAAAAGAGATTTTAAAAAATTAGCTTCTGTGATGTCCTGAACCTTTGGTTTTGGTATTGCCTATTTGTTAATTTATTTTGCTGAAACTATGTGACTATATTCACAGCAACATTAAAAATCATTTTCTATTATTGTGGAAGAATGTTTGTTTGGCCTCTTTGAAAACCATACACACTGACACACACACACAAAAAAAATTTTTTGTAGCAAATACTCTGGAAGGAAATCATGCTTTACTGCTTTTTATAATGAATTTAAACAATGTGTTCAGACAATTAAAGACTGATAAACAAAATGCACTTAAAACCATTGAGAAATGTACTTGCCTTTCACCCTCTGCATCTGGTAACAAGGAAATGACGATATATATAGAAGGAGAGTCAAAGATGACGGCCCTATACCAGGAAGCACGTTGTTATCAAATATATCATTTCTGTTATCACGTCATCATTCACACAACTTGAATCTCCATCAGATGAAGCTGAATCCTAATTTTACATTTGATTTATAAAGTCTAATTATTGAGCTGCTGCCTGACAGGCAAACTGCAGGAGACAGAAAGTGAAGCTAAAACTGTGGAGAAAAGTGCTCAGACTGAGTTTACTGAGCAACCTGTGTGAGAGCCTGAGACAGCAGCAGACCCCAGGTCAGTTTGTTACTTAATAAAAACTGTTTTTGCTGCAGTTTTTGACAGCTCAGTTTATGGCCATATAATTGTTTAGATAATCATTCAGATGGAATAGCACCCTCACTTTATTCATTTTTTAACGGAGGATTTCATTATTTCTGCTATTACTGTTTAAAAATGAGTAATGAGATTTAGAGAAAAACTGCTTTAATGTTTCCAGTTTAACCGTTTCTAATCTGATCTGAGGTCACCGTAGATGCACCTGTAACCTGCCCTTACCTGCTGTGAACCGCTACACGTCCTGAACAAACGCACTCTGAATTACCATAATTACGTGACGGTTTGTCCTACTGGAAAAAATTAAATGGTTTCTGAAAGCTGAGAAACTGCACTTCACACCCAACATAGGGTTATTACGGTAATTGTTGCTGGAAGTCTGTGAATGGTGGCAATTTTGAAGTTCACGTAGTAAATAAAGGGTTAAAGAATCCAAGTCATGTTAGGAAAAATGAATCCATTATGAACGGATCCAGACTGGATGAGCTGGGAAATGACTGGAGCCTGAACTGGATCTGGACCTTATCCGGTCTGAGTCCCTGATCCTGATCCGTTTGGATCCTCCTGCTGTGCAGGTGGACTCGGACACGGTTTGCTGATCCGTTATAGAGCCGATGATCACAGATTTAGGTGATTTTCAGTGAAAATATGTGGAGATTCATACTCTGAATTTCAGAAGCAGAACTTTAAAATGTTGATTTCAGTCACTTTAAATCATTTAGTTCAGTTTGAAGTCTTCATCATTTCAGCCTCATCTTCACTCAAACATTCCCATCATCTCCAGGATCAGACATTTTTCCATCAGTGAGCTTTTCCAACACGACCAATGATGGATCATTGATCACTGATCAGTGTGTTCTGTGTCAGCAGCTTCATCCAGATCAGTGTGATGTAACAGTGATGCTGCAGTAACTACAGTAAATGTTTCAGAGGAGCTGACTGACAGTCTGACAGCTGCAGCTGCCTCATTATAAATCCGTGACATCATCGCTGTCTCCGCCCTCACAGCCTGTTGACAGTAACGACTGTAAAAGCTTCATGTTACCACAAAAATAACAAACTAACGTCTAACTGGGATTTCAGAGCTCGTAGAAACATAAACGTCTGCAGATGAATTCACTCCTCTGACGCTCTGACAGCCACTTTATGAAGGAGGACATGAATGGGAGGGTCAGACAGGTGGTTCAGGTGCAGCAGGAGGGGCGGAGTTGGAGTTAGCTCGCTTCCTGGAACAGTTTTCTCACTTTAGGGTTACAAGCCCAGAGTTTTTAGCGAAACCTGGAATAGGGCCAAGGACACGACAAAACCTGAGAAGAACACAGACACACATACACATGTGAGGTAGTCAGGGAGAGTGGAGACAGCAGTGGAGAACAGGTGAACTGAACCAACTGACAGAGATAAAAGGAAGCAAAATCGAAAACAGAGCACACAGTACAAGGGACTGGCAAAATACAACAGGAAGTGAGTAAACAAACAAATGCAGACTTGACACAGCGCAGGGAGGTCGGTACACTGAGGAACACAGGGAAGTGAAACCAAATACGAAACACAAGAGACAGGGGACTAGGACAGAGAGGGACACCAGACATGGGAACACAGAAACGCAGAGTGACGTGGAGAACACGGGGAACCAATGAACTGGAACCAAGTACAGAGCACAAACTAAACTAAGGAAATAAAGAAACCAGCCAGGGACGACTACAAAAGGTTCAAACCTTCAAGAATGAATGAATACCTTTATTACAATCACAATTAACTAAGAAGTCAAAGTCCAAAACAGCAAACGTTGGCCATGACCGATATTAAAAGGATATAAAGTAGCTGATTCACATCGATCTGTGCTACAACACGACAGACACATCATGCCAGATTACAGTGCATTTGTTACAGTGCTGTGCTCCTTTTGGGAGGCAGGAACTCTGTATTTCTGTACAAAATGGAAGCCCTTCACAATTAAAAAGCAGTTTCACATCTGTCCATCTATTTTCTTCCTCTTATCCAGGGCTGGGTCGCGGGGCAGTGCCCTAAGCAGAGAAACCCAGACTTCCCGGTCACCAGCCACATCCTCCAACTTATCCGGGGAACACCGAGGCATCTCCCAGGCCAGCCGGAGATTTGAATCTGTCCAGCGTGTTCTGGCTCTGCCCGTCAGCCTGGAACACCTCACCCAAGAGGCTCCCAGGAGGCATCCTAGTCAGATGCCCGAACCACTTCAACTGGCTCCAGGTGTTAAAGTGGGAACCCTGGTGAGTCCAAAGGGAACCCAGGTGGGGGAACCCTGATGTGAGCTGAGATCAGACGACCTTCTTTGGTATGGGACGATGCATTAACACCTCCACGTAAGCTTGTGAATAGTGAGCTAATATTACTGGGACAATAGAGCACTACTGAAAGTTACAGCTCACTTGTTACTGAGATGGTTGTGTTAACGGTTAAACTGATACCTCTTTGTTCACCGTTTGTTTGACTTAACTGCTAAACTCTAAAATTTATTAAGAAGAAGGCACTTTTTTGTTTTGTAAAGGCAAAAATGTTGTTGCGTATTCTGTGGATAACAGATGTTACTTTTTGGACTAACTAGACAAGATTCCTTTAGCCATGGTACTAATGGATCTGCAGGTGTTGCCGTTTTTTTAAATAAATTCCCAGGAGAAATAATAACTCACAGACCTGCTAGAGAGGGTACTGGTTAACTGAAAGCATAGATATCTAATTGTCACAAATGTTTATGGTTACAATAGTGAAACATATTTAACTGAACCAATTACTTGTCTAGCATGCAGATAAAGAAGTGTTGTTTAAAGCAGCATGTGTCCATTTAAGTATGAAGAATAATCCATGATGGAGTGAACGAGCATGAGAACAGTCGTCGCTGGCCGATCGTGCATAAAGCGATCGAGCGACTGAAGAAAGTCTCATATGGACTTTATGATGTTCATGAAACTGGAACTTAAACCATGTGCTGTCACCACCTCTGCTTGAGGACCCCACATTAGTCACATGAGGTGTTGACTGTGGACAGCACGATCCTTTCTGCAGCCAGATGCCAAAAACAGTGTCTGAGCATGATGCCTGCACACAGGAAGAGTCATGTGACCATACTCTTTCAGTGCTAAGGTTTTACATATCAGGACAGAAGAAGAGTCATGTGATCCTTTACAGGTTATAAATTACTTCATCCCAAGCTCAGATGAACAACAACAACATTACATTGTTATTATTTAACAATAACTGAGCTAAACTACAGAGTAAAACTCAAACTACATCCTTATTGTTTCCTCATTTATTTATTTATTTTCAAGAGATTGTAGAAATGCACTTATATTTCAAGATATTGAAATCCAAGTGCAATAAATGCAGCGTGTTTACAAAGTCAATGAGCAATCGTGTTAAATAATCATGATGTCATAATCGAGCAGCCCTGATTGGGAGGCAGAGCCTTCAGCTTTCTGACCCCTCTTCTGAGGCCAGATCAAGCTTACAGTTATCGCTGGATCGGGTGACCCTGAACACCCCCCAGTTATGCAATAGGCCTAGGCTGCTGGGGGGTTCCCCCGATGCACTGAGTGTTTCTCTTCATTCAGCCCACTCTGCATTTAATCACTACTTATTATTAATCTCTGGCGCTCTTCTACAGTGTGCCTGTTGCCCATGAAACTAGCAGTAACATGGAGGAGCAGAGGTGAAGGAGGACATGTTGGTGAAGGACAGGGTGAGTCCTGCTGCCAGCAGCTGAAAGAAGATTAATAACTGAGGAGCAGAAGCTCTAAACACTGAGTGTGAGGAAGGAGTGAAGAGTTTTAGCACAGTGCACTCACAGGTAAGAGCAGTCCACTCTGGGCAGTTACACACACACAAGCACAACACATGGGCTTTTGGCATGCTTTTTGCATTAGATTGAGCACAGTTTGCAGCAAATTATGTGTTACAGACCATAAGTAAATCTGTCCCTATCTTTGTAAGGAAGAGACATTTTTTTTTACTGGATGTTTGCATTTATGTGACCTGTATAAAGGGTAAACACACACCATTGTGAAGTAAGATGCACATTCTGCTCTCCATTTTCTACACACTGTAGTTTAAACATCTGTTCTGGTGTCACACTGTGAAGGAGACCCGTCATTCGGGTTCTCAGCGCACTGCTTTTCTCTTTTTCTGAGTCCCTGTGGTTAGGAGAGCGAGATGGCAGGCATCCATTTGTTTATGTCCTTCAATATCCGAAATATTCGACTTTCCGAACATCACGGAATGCGACATTGATTTGGAGGCGGGGTCTATCGTCTGCACCAATCAGAAATAAAAGCTGGGCGTCGTGGGCGGGGAAAGGAAGACGCTTTCAAACTCACGCCCAAAGTAGAAGATCGAAATGGCGGCGCCAGCAGAAGGGATGGAGGTAAGGGTTTTCAGTGGGAAATTAAATGACTCGTTTTTATCTTTGTAAACGACACACCTTTCTTATTTTGAACCCAGGTGACGTTGTGTTAACTGTTACAGTCTTATTAGGTTTAGTCACCACATACGTACCAGATAGTGATGCATCCATTTTAACTTGGCTAGCGTTCCTTGAGGGATCTATCTGTTGTTGGCGCTCATTCATATAACGTCTGACCGGGAAAGGTCATTCAAACAGTTTATCCAGGCCATATTTTGGGTAATCTACATTCCTGACCGACGTCGCTAGGTTAAACGAAATATTTTGGATAGAACTGCTGTTTTAGCTGATGCGTCAGCATCACAGAGCGAGGCTCTTGGACCGCATGGGGGCTAGCTCTCGAACCAGTTAGCTAGCCGTGCTAAATGGACGCTGTCTCATTCTGTGTTCACAGTTCTGCTGTTAACTCGCTGTAAACAAATACATCCGGTCAATGGTTTTTTTTTCCCTCCCAACATTTGGTTTATTGGTAGTATCATCACTTAACTTCGCTGACGATTTTAGCACACTACAAAGTTAACAAAGCACCATATTGTAGGCAAGCGTTATGTATTTTTTGTGGTCTGTGTCTTATAGAGCCCCAGAAGTTTGATAACTGTTATTGAGACTTGGCCGATAATTACAGAGGAGGTCGTCGGTGTGCTTGTAGAACCGGATTATCCTCCAGGAAGGCTAAGCTCACGACTACTATAAACCACGTGCCACCATCTTTTGTGGGGCCGGTGTACCGGATTAAAGTGGACATGAAACACTACATGTATTCAGCCTAATGTACACCACGGACCCTGAGTCTATAATTTGTCACATATTTAACACTATCCGTGAAGCTAGATGTAAAATAAGTGTTTTGAGTTAAAGTTTACAGAGCACGTGTAGCGCCATCTTGTCCGAGTACAGGATATGATGTGACGAGACCGGTTGGTTTGCTCCTGCTAACACTATTGTGCTGCTCCTGGCTTTATGTTCAAAACCAAAGACAGACGGTCCACTTTAACTCTTTCTCTGAAGGAGTCAGTGGTTTCTCTTCATTCTGGGCCAGCGGCACTGAAACGGGCTAATCCACCTGTTAGCTCTAAGGCTGGGGTTGGTAGAGCACCCAGTGAATGAGTTTGAAGATGCCCTGAAGTCCATGCTCTCGCCTGCTTTTGTTTCCTTGCTGAGCTCCCCTTAGATTGCATTTTATTTTTAGTTCATTTCATTGAGTTATTGGTTCTGTCACTAGTTAGCTAACATAATAAGACTATCAGTGTCAACAAAGCAACCAGCCTAGTTGCATCATATTTTGTGCATGGACAGCTACCCTGCTCCAAAAACTAACTTAAAAATAAATACATTTAAATAAGAAAAAAAAAGTCAGTGTTTAAAGTGTAGCTTCATGAACAGTTAAATCAGACTATTTATATTAAGGTAAGGGCTCTGTGGTGTAAATTAGGCAGAACACGTGGTGTTTCATGTCTACTTTACTAGTGACAGTGAAACAGATGCATAGTGCTCAAAGCACTTTATACAACATGTTTCATTCTCATTTTTTTTCTACATGCAAGAGCTTTGTGTAATAATTGCACACACATTCATGCTCAGGTGAATGCATTGGGAGCAACTTGGGGTTTACTGTCTTACCCAAGAACACTTTGGCATGCAGACTGGAGCAGTCAGGTATAAGCTACCAACTTTCTGATTAATAGATGACCTGCTCTCCCTCCTAAACTACAGTCACCTAAGTGCAGATAAAGTGTATGCATTAGTTGCAAGGTAGGGTTGTGCAGTCAATCAAATTTAGATTTTTGGCAACAATCACAAAACCAGTGTAATTGACAAAAAAAAAAATTAAAATTGTTTTGTCACATTATGCTCTGCAAGTCCAAAGTCCAGTTTGCGCACCTGCTTGCAAACTGTGCTGATGCCATCTGTTCCAATAGCTAACAGCTAAAATTCTCAGCCTGGTGCGACGGTACCGGGTGATCAATAACTAGCTAGAACCATGCTTATGCTCGTGCAAAGCGCATTGTTAATTACTGAGCAGGGGGCAAAGAGCGAAGACCCAGTAAGGAAAAAAATCCTAATATTTTGTTTCAGCACATGTGAAACACTGGGACTTGCATACATTAACACAGATGGACACAGATTAACACGGTGGTATCTGCACCATCTGGTCACACATCTGGTCTCTTAGGCGAACTTTCTTGTAATCTACGTTTAACCAGCAGCCTTCTTGTGGTGCTAGCACGACAGTCGTGCATTCACATCCACGTCTCTACAGAATTTAGTTACCCTTTGCTCCATTTACTCTGTAGGCTAATGCAGAGTGATCGGCCACTGGCTAGAACCCGGTGTCTTTGTTACAGCGTCCTGTTATGGAAAGAATGAGAGAGCAGTGTTGCTACATAACGTCTTATAACCAACCATTCGCTTTTATGAAAAGTTGAAATTACGAGTCTGGTGTTGAGTAGCAAGGGAACTCCGAAACATTTGTAGGGCTGCGACGATTCCTCAAGTAACTCGAATAATTTGATTATAAAATTGACACATATTTGCGGCTTTGATGCTTCGTTAAACTCTGCAGCTCAGGCGTCTCCGTGTCAGCGGAGCGTTTCACCAACATTAGCAGCATTAAAGTTCTCCATCGCTGCGACGGATTTCCGTCATTTGGAAACAAGAGCCTTAAACACAGAGTGAGAATAATTATGCATGCTTGTGTAATTTCAAACTGAATTTCTGTTGCTTCAGTACCTCTGGCCCACACTTTGGCAACCACTGGAATAATTGATAGAATACTCGATTACTAAAATAATTGATAGTTGCAGCCCTAAACATTTGATTGTCCTGTTGTGCCTATCCCCAGCCCCAGAACTTTGTTTATTGGTTTTATAATGACAAAGACTGGTCTTAAATGCCCATGCCTTGGACACGAGGACAGTGGGTTTGCCAAAGATGATGCTTGCTTGTGACAATCTTGGTCTATTGTGAGGTTTCACAGGGGGAGAGCTCAGTCAAGCCTGCAGCTGAGGACATGACGTCAAAGGACTACTACTTTGACTCGTATGCCCACTTTGGAATCCATGAGGTATTTTTTTTTTTTATTGGTTTAAAATGTCTATATTTAGACCAATTATTCCATTAAAGTTGTTTTGTGTATCAGTTCTTCAAGAATTCTTGGGTCTTTTAATTGCTACCCTAGGAGATGCTGAAGGATGAAGTTCGCACTCTCACGTACCGCAACTCCATGTTCCACAACAAGCACCTGTTTAAGGACAAGGTGGTCCTGGATGTGGGCAGTGGGACGGGTATCCTCTGCATGTTTGCTGCCAAAGCTGGAGCCAAGAAGGTTATTGGGGTAGGTGGTTTTTTAAAAAAAAAAATTTATTCAGAAATCAATAAATCCATTTGTCCGATCTTTCTACAGTTGGTAATAACATCAGTAGCTGACTGCCAGAGATGATCTCTTGATGTAGTTAAAAGGGTGAATTCATCTGGTGTTTTTGGCTGAATAGATCGAGTGCAGCAGTATCTCTGACTACGCTGTGAAAATTGTCAAAGCCAACAACCTTGATGATGGTGAGTCAGTAGAACCCTACACTGCTCTAGGCTCCATCAGTCATGTGAAGATATTAGAATGAACGTTTTGACCTCTTCTCATCTCTCCAGTTGTTACCATCATTAAGGGGAAGGTGGAAGAGGTGGAGCTACCTGTGGATGGAGTAGACATCATCATATCAGAGTGGATGGGCTACTGCCTCTTCTATGAGTCCATGCTTAATACAGTTATTTATGCCAGGGACAAATGGCTGGTAAGTACACATTTGCATCCCCTTGTTGGTTTTCAAAGTGGAAGCAGCTGTTTTCTCCAAGCTCAACATTCAAACAGTTCCCCATGAATGAACCTCAAATCAAAAACACCAAAGTGTCCTGGTCAGTTTAATTCTGCTTCCTATTAGTTTGGCCATTAAAAATTCTCACATTCATACTGCTGTAGGGTAGCAGTGTTAACCACCGTGCCACGAACCCAGGACCTCCTGGGTTTGAGTCCAGTCTGTCCGAGGCCTTTGTGTGGAGTCTTAGCCCTGTGTTTGCGTGGATTGTCACCGGGTACTCCGACTTCCTCCCACAGTCCCAGTTAAGAAGTTGGGCTGTAATGTTATCCAGACTTCTAAAAAATGTAAAAAATTTAGAGTAATGGTGGGAGGATATCAGATCAGGGCTTTGTGATGGCCACTCCAAAACACTGACTTTGTTATCCTTAAGCTACTTTGTAACCAGTTTGGCAGTATGCTTCGGGTCGTTGTCCATTTGGAACACCCATTTGCGCCCAAGCTTGAGAGGTTGCTTCAGTGTTGCCACCTAATCTTCTTTCCTCATGACGCCATCTATTTTGTGAAGTGCACCAGTCCCTCCTGCAGCAAAACAACCCCACAACATGATGCTGCCACCCCCGTGGTTCACAGTTGGGATGGTGTTCCAAGGCTCGCAATCTTCTCCCTTTTGTCATTATTCTGGCCAGAATAAATGAATAATCTTAGTAATCCTAATGGATATATATATTGGTGTAGGCCTGCGTGAACGCAAAGGTTCTGAGTCTTTTTTCGATGTAACTGATCTGAGGTCAGCAGGCAGCTTGTTCCAAACAGTGATTGAAAGCACCCTCAGCATGCTTGGATCTGATTCTGGGAACATTATAAAGATGTGCGCCTGATGACCTGAGAGGTCTGATTGGGTGATAAGTCTTTGCTCTTTAACCATTGCTATGGTGAGCGCCATTGATGCAGTTCAGTGTGAACATAACTGAACTGATTGCCGTGAACTGCGTCCAGTGAGCCTTTCCCTGAAGACTTGTGTGACTTGTCCTCTTATCCACCGACAGAAACCAGATGGACTAATTTTTCCAGACAGGGCAACCCTCTATGTCACTGCCATCGAAGACCGACAGTACAAGGACTACAAAATCCACTGTGAGTAGTCGGAGTGACTGAACATAAGTGTGTGACTGTTTTCTGTATGTCCATAGCAGGCACCAGGGAGCTGGTATTTGGACCGATAGCTTTCTGATGCTGACTCTTGACCATCTAGAACAGCTGCCTGTTGCTGATCTATAGGCTGAGCTTTTCTGCTCAGCACTGGTTTGTTTACATCACCCTGCCTCAGTAGCAGCAAGAAAGCCAACACAACATCAGATAGGGGTGGGTCATACAGTTTTCACGTGAGAATCTGGGGTGGGCTGCACCGACATCCCTCTATAAACTGCTACGGAGTACATGATACAATTAGGCAGTTAAAATGTAAACAGGCATCGTAAACACACCAACATTTTATCACTAGTTCCCCAAAACAGCTGAATGTGCACAGTTAAGTTTATCCAAATGATTTTGGCATTTTGCCAGTAGTTTGTTTGATCTGCAGTTTTCTCGGTGAGATAAATCCAGTCTGTTTCTTCAGGTTCAGTGTCTGAGGTATAAATGTGAAAGTCAGAGAGGGGCTGTTAAACTTCATCACTGACACTGTTCGTTCACATAAGGGAGCCAACATCTCCTGAGCATGCTTCCTCACATGTGGGAAGTTCTCTCCTTTGAGAAGAATCCAGCAGTGAGTCCAAACTGTGATTCAGCACTCTTGCCCTAATGAAGTTAACCACTAGGAGCTGAGCCATGAAGTATGGCGTGTGTTCTTTACACTTCAGAGATGTGCAGCATGATCTTCATATTCCTGGAGGTTTAGTACCTTTGGCTGTATTTTTCTGAAGTGGAGCGTAAACAACATGGATGATTTCAGCCTGCTAATGCTAGGATAATACATGCTGAAGATGTGCAGCCTCTTTCTCATGCCTGATTGGCTTAGCCTAATCATCTGATCATATTGTGCCGTGTTCTTCACGAATGAAATTATAACCAATAGAGAAAATTATTCATGACCGCCTTAAAGATGTATCTTTGTATATATCCACTGTCAGCACTGTGAGTTAACTTCAGCAGTTCCTCCAAACCATCAGTGTTTGACCCCATTCCTACTACACTGCTCAGACTGCTTCAATCTTAAACATGATTCGATCTTAAATATTAATTGGCTACATAGCACAGGCCTTTAAGGTGGCGGTAATTAAACATTACTTAACCCCTCACTTGACCCAGCTGTCTCAGGTAATTAGGTAGGGTCACGTGCCTTGCAGAAGGTAATGAGATGTTTGCTGAAGGGTTTTCTGTTATGAAATGGGCTGTAATGTTCTCCTGACTCTGACTTTTATATTAATCGTGGGAAGATATCCCCTTCGGTCATGGTTCTTATTATACAAACTGTACTCATTAACATTTATGTGCATGTGTCAGTAAATTATTGTGGCTATTTCTCTCTCCCCCCTTTTTAAATTTTATTAGCAAAATCTAAAATGAGTGGTGACGGTGATATGGGTGATACTTTGTGTCTGATTTTTTTTTTTTGTATCTGTCAGAAAGGAAACCCTAAACACTACTTAGGATATTGTGACTATAATCTGCATGTGGTGTGGTGAAGTGACTGCTCTGTTTGTGCCTTCATCAGGGTGGGAGAATGTGTATGGTTTTGATATGTCTTGCATCAAGGAGGTGGCAATTAAGGAGCCCCTGGTTGATGTGGTGGACCCCAAGCAGCTGGTCAGCAACTCCTGTCTGGTCAGGGTGGGTACATGATCACTCTATGCTGCTTGAATGGGACAGGGTATCTGTTCTGGAGAGGAGGTGGCTGAAACCTTTGGTCTGACCTTCTTGGTGTTTTTGTTTAGGAGGTGGACATCTACACAGTGAAGGCAGAGGACCTGACCTTCACCTCCCCATTCTGCCTGCAGGTGAAAAGGAACGATTACATCCACGCTCTGGTCACTTATTTCAACATCGAGTTCACCCGGTGCCACAAGAGGATCGGCTTCTCCACCAGTCAGTGTGCTTTCCATCCCATAGCTCCAGTCTGTGCTGGAGTCACAATGAAATGTTAACACTGTAACCACATTAGCAGAATTTTGATTCCAAGCTGTATCCCATCCCGAGCATCATGCACACTCTCTGTCTGCTCCAGGCCCAGAGTCTCCGTACACCCACTGGAAGCAGACGGTCTTCTACCTGGATGATTACCTGACTGTGAAGACCGGTGAGGAAATCTTTGGCACCATCAGCATGAAGCCAAATGTCAAGAACAATGTAAGCATATCCGAGTCGACCCGTTCTTTCCTCCTCAGAGCTCCTTGATGTTCATTATTTGTGCTTTCTCGCGCAACCCGTCTAACCCGCTGTCTTGATTTGTAGAGGGACTTGGACTTCACCGTAGACGTGGACTTCAGGGGCCAGCTGTGTGAGATGTCAAAGACGTTGGAGTACAGGATGCGTTAGTCTCCCCCTCCGTCCTGTTTGTGTCATTAGTAGAGGACAGATATACAGTTTGACTGGGAGTCTGAACTATAGTCTGATGCTCCCCTGCAGCAACATTTTTAAGACAATTTTTTTCCGTGTTCAAACATTAACAGTATTTAAAATGGGTTTTTCATGACTTCAAAGTGCATTGGCGTGGTGCTTCATTGTGCCGTAAACACTCAACAAAATGTATGTTAACATATGACTGGTGTTTGTGCCCAACATGTGGCCGGCTTCTACTTTTGAGGTTCTTTGTTTTGCATGGGAGAAATCGATATAGACACAAACTCAGCCGTCCCTTCATTTTAGTGATAACATGGTGTTTGTCAGCAGTCTCCCCTTTCCATGTACTAACAGGGCTGTTAAAGCTGATTCCCCATACTTGGACTAAGGACAAGCACTCAGTAAGATGATCCTAACCATAACTGTTGGGAATAGATGGTAGCTAGGCTGCACCACTGATTATTTGATGTTTAGGCCACACTCTTCTGAGAGGAGCACACTTCAGTGCAACTTTCTGCTGGAAAGGATGGCCCACCGGGTTCAGCCAGCTCAACAGCTCAGCTCTGTTTGTGTCCTGAGTGAATGTGAATGGTATTAGCTATGCTGGCACTCTGCGGAGACAGTTCTGACTTATCACACTTTTCTCTTTTGTATTGTTTCTGGCCGCTGCTTTATTTTTCTTTTTAAATAAAATTCATAAACTGGAAATGTAACTTTTCTGTCTTCAGTGTTCTGGGCTCAGCTGTCCCCACAGCGCCGCTGCAGTCTCGCCATTCAGTCGTATGCTGCCTCTAAACAACAGCAGTCATCCCCACAGTATACTCGTGTGTTCAGAGCATTTGTGTATATTGAAAACTGCAGCAATAAATTTACCTCAGGTGGTAATCATGATTACAAGACATTCATTTTTCAGAATGTGTACTGCAATATGGGGGTGCTCATGTAGCGATAACGAGAAAGCATTTTTTTTTATTTTTTTGGTCAGAATATTGGAAATGCAGGACATCATCAACTTGGTTACATTTTGAGATTCTCAGCAAATGAAGCCCTTTTAGTTGTGTCAGAAGCTTATGCTAACTTTGTCTTCAGGGGCTGACCGTGATGTTTAAATGCTTCATCGAGCTTAACGGAAGATAGAAAAACTGACAGCAATGCAGTACATAGGCTATTCATTTTTGGGAAAGTGTCCCCTGTTCTACTGTATTTAGGCACACATCGACAATTTCACTGTATATAAATCAATATGCTCTAATATAGCTTGTATATATCTATAAAGGAGATTGGGGGAACTACATGAGCTAAAATGTGCAGATGTTAAACATGGGTTGGGTTTGGTTAGGAGCATCATCATCGTCACTTTAGACAAAGTCTGTTGGAGACCGTGCCTTCCATATATAATCTGATCAGTAAACTACCACGGGCTTCTGAGGCCAAAACGTCAGACTGTAGTTTTCTCCGGACCAGGAGCGACGTGTTAGCCACATGTTCCCCTGTGTCTTGTCTCGGATCGTGAAAAAACAAAACCGTTTAACCCTCGTACTGTTACACCGACTGGCTCTGGGGTCAAAATGACCCAAATCCATTACGAGGGTTAAGCATCAAAATTCACAGAGAGAGATTATAGCATACCTTCATCTTGTTAAAATAATGGTGGAAGCCATTTTTAACAGAAGTTTTATTTTTGCCTAAATCATATTTTTGATTAAATAATTACTTAATTCCACTTTTTTAACTAGGTGATGATGCTCGACTGCACCAAAGAATAAAACGATTAGATGTTAAACATTGGCTCTCTCTCTTCCAAGTCCCTGTTACTAAATGATTTAATAATTGATCAACACTTCGTCACCTTGTTAAAATAATGGTCATTTTTCAGGAAACACAAAAACCTGAACTAAACATTGAAAAGTGATATTTATTAATAATTTCACTCAAAAAGGTTATGACAATAGATGACCTCTGACACTAATTCCATTATGTGACATAAGAGGAATAAATGACTTAGGCAAACTTTTAATCATGCCTTTGTGACTTAAGCAATTTTAAATGTTCAACTCTGTCAGCCATTAAGCATAACTAACTAACTAAACATAATTATGAGGAGGGATTCCATCTCCTCACTGCTCCCTGCAGCTCTCTGCTGGCTTCTTCACTGATGCCGTTTGACCCTCAACATGGGCGCCACATGTTTCGTTGACTGGAGATCCTGGAAGTTTCTCTCCTTGATGGGCCGAAACCTTCTTCTCCACCTTTGACCTCTGTGGCAGTGCTTCCCACACAGAGTCCTCCGTGAAGGACGGCTCCAAATGGATTTTGGCTTCACTGCTAAACTGAAGAGCCTGCAAATCATGCCGTCAGCTCCAGATTTTTGTCTGGTCTGATGCTAATGAAGTGACCTGCATTCAGTCTCAGGAACTCATCACGCTTAAGCACTTCCACGTGGATTTATTGCTATGATTAGGCGGCCTTCATTTTGTCTTCATGGTGGTGGCTGTGACTCAGGAGGTGGAGCAGGTCCTCCACTAATCAGAAGGTTGGTGGTTCCATTCCCGGCTGCTCCAGTCTGTGTGCCAAAGTATCCTTGGGCAAGATGCTGAACCCCAAGCTGCTCTCCAGTGCAACGTGTATGAGGGTGTGTGAATGTGAGCTAGGAAGCACTTAGCTGTAGAAGGAAGTGCTTGTATGAAGGGGTGAATGCAGACATGTTGTACAGAGTGCTTTGAGCGCTCAGCTAGAGCAGAACAGCACTATATAAGAACTCGGCCATTTACCATTTGATGGATCAGGGGACTCATCACAGGATGGGGCGTAATCTGGTCTGCAGATCACGTCCCACTTCATGATGTGGTTGTGTCTGCGTGCCATCTTGAATCTCATCAGCAGGCGTGTTAAAGGCACTGACCGCTCCCTCTGAAACAGACTCTTGGCCTGGTACATCCTGCCGTCTCTCTTCAGTGACCGTCTCGTTATGGTTTTCACTGGAGGAGGCCCGGTTGGCCCGGTTGGCCTCCCAAAAACATTTCTGCCCTCGTCTGTGTAGGTTCTCAGTCGTCCAGGTCTCAGGAGCTTGAAAAAGGGCGGCTGGACCTCTTTTTGTTTCTTCAAGACATTTCACCCCTCATCCCAAAGGCTTCTTCAGGTCTCAGACCAAAGGTGGAGAGACCCAGGTATTTAAACCCCAGTGGGCGTGGTCTCTATTGTTCATGTGCATAATCACATGCACCAAGGTGTGAAAGGAGGTGTGGGTCATTACAGTCAGTGGTTTTGGGTGAAACCAATTTGGGACTTTGAGGTCAACAATGAGGTCACCTGAACAAAGGTGTGAATGTGGGTTGAGGCACCTGGGGAGGGAGCTCAGGACTGTAAGCAGGGGAACGTTGGTGACATAATCCACCTCCTCTGTTCACTGATGGTTGTTCACAGTGATGCTTCTTTAAAGGTCTCCATCACACATGTGGGCTCACTCTGAAAAACATCCACTGCCTTGTGGTCACTTGTGTTACGCTACATCAGGAACTCCCAAAGTGTTGTGCACCTCTAAGGGTGCACGAGCTGCCTCTACACACTGCACAGCAGATGTACTACAGTACTAGTCTAATTATGTGATAATTACTAATATTTTGTTCATGAAAAGTGTAGTTTTTTGTTGTACACAGTGTCTAGCTACCAGATTACAGTACAGTTTTCTTAATTAGATCATGTAAAGTAAAAAAACCTGTAGATGAAATATTGTTTGTAAAGATTTAACAGATAGCCTATCACTTGTAACGGTCAGGTAGTCTTCATGGATTTAGCTGTTTAAAAACTCAATAAAAAGATTCATGACTATGCAATATTTATAGCATAGTCTACATTACAGCTAATCTCATCACTTGACAATGGGGGTGAGACCAGAATCATGGGAGTAACATCAGTGGCCAGGCAGAGATTTTTCTTAGTGAAGTAGTTGCCATCTTGAAAAGCTTGTAAAAGGTCACACAGTCTTCTGACTTAGGCTACACAGAACAGCCTAAGTCACTCACTTGACACAGGCCATTATATTAAATAGATCAAACTGCAGGATCTGTTCAGCTGAGGAGGTAGGCGGTTTTACCACAGGTAGCCAGCATCATGAGGAAATGATTTAGGCAACAAAATCAGTTTTGCCAAAAAATGACTTTTGAAAAAGGTCGTTATTTTAACAAGGTGATATTGATTTATTGTGCCTTACAGAAACCTGGTTACATCAGGATGAATATGTTAGTTTAAATGAATCAACACCCCCGAGTCACACTAACTGTCAGAATGCTCGAAGCACAGGTCGAGGAGGAGGAGTAGCAGCAATCTTCAATTCCAGCTTAGTAATTAATCAAAGACCCAGGTGATTTTAAGGGAGAAACTGAAGACCTAACAGTATTCCCTGAAAGCCCCCTCCTGGCTGATCATTTCTTAGTAACATTTACATTTACTTTAATGGATTACACAGCAATAAGTTTTATTACAGTAGGAGTCTTTGTGAAAGTGCTGTAACTAAGTTTAAAGATAGAATTTGTCAATGCCGTGGCAAAATATATAAGGTGTGAACCATTTTTCCTGTTTATTACCAGTTTTCTAACTAATCAGTCAGACTCAAAAACATAGCTGAGATTTACATGGTTCCCAATAAAACCATCCCAAAACACAGAGTGGTGTGTGCGACATCTCCTGAATGTGTGGGAAACTTTGAAAATGGTCAAAGGTCTAAACTAATTAAATCCAGGCGTTTAGAAATTTAATTAAATGAATTCATAAACAGGTGACACATAAGTAAACACATTTCTACCATAAAATGATAAAACCAAACAAGCTACAGATTCAACAGGAAGCAGGAAATAATGTCACTGATTTTTAAAATCAATGACGTGTGTACATCAAATGGAATATACACACACACAGATTTGAACCTGACATTATTCAAAACAAATGGTCACATAAATAAGTTATTGGAAAACATCAAAGAGGTAACAGCATCTGAAAAAATTCGTTTGTCCTCTTTAAAACAATTTTAGCTTTCTGTTCATTTAAAAACTGAGCAGCTAATTATTAAATCTGCTCGATAAAAACCTCATTACCCTCTCACAGATTCCCTGTGTGTGCATCTGAAAAACTAAGGCGATGCCGAAGTGCCTCAAACGTGGATTGTTCTCCAAGTGCCCTCAGGAGGCGACAGAGGAGGCCCAGAACTGGTTTCGTGAACTAAATGTGATGTCACGACTGCCCCGTCACATTTATACTGCCACTGAGGTTCTCCATACTCCCACTGCTGTCCCTCCGTATGATTTCAGACAGATGCTGCCACTCAGACAAAAGCCCCACATAAGCAATGGTATAGGTATATATTTTTTAAAAAAAAGTTAACATAGGAAAAATAATAAATAAAAAATAAACTGGAAAATCTCTGAGCTACTGCATCAATAATATTGTGGTAAAAATCTACACAGCTGTGTACTTGTGTCTTCACTCAACCCATGCAAGGCTACAAAAAAATCAAAGGCACACAACCAGCTGAAACAACAGCAGATGAGGCCTCACTTCCAGCATGAGCCACTGCTCGCAACGTCACAATGGTGGGTATAGTGGGCCCTTTATGACCCTTTTCTCATCAGTCCATGGTCTCAGCCACTAGTCTCAAGTATTATAGAGTCTCAATATTGTGTTTGGTCTGCAGTACGGTCAGGAAGGACCACACAACAGTGCATGTGACAAGTTGACAGTGAGTGTGCTGTGTATGCAATGCTTCTTGATCAGATCCTGCCCCAACTTGTCACTTCCACTTTCAAAACCAAGGAAGCAACCTTGAGTCTTTACAACAGGACTGGGTGGTGTCACAGTGGCTACATCATGTTTACACACAGTCTTTAGTCAGGGGGTTGCCTCCCAGCATTGCTGCCGTTTGTAGAGGTCAAAGACTGAGGGGGCGGGGCAAGCCGATGGGCAGGGTTTGCAGCTGACCGGCGCCTCCTCTGGTGGAAGGTGCTTTTGTCTGAGCAGGTCAGAAGTTATGAACAAGATGGGTGAGGGTCCCTTGGTGTCCCTGCTCCCACAACACTGGGAGGGTGGAGCCAGAAGTAGCTTATCCTGCAGCAACTGGTTGATCAGTTGATCTTCCTGCACATCCACGCTGACCAATGAGGTGAAGAGAATCTGAGAGCGAGACACATTCACTACTACACACATGCATGAACACACACACACGAGCAAGTGGAAAGACAGAAAATAAATTAAACGCAAGGTGGACAAAGATTTGAAATACCCAAAATGTAACTATTTTAGACTGACAGTTATTCTTAAATTGTTTAACTTTTATGTGCCCATAGAGTTGTGAAACTATCTTTATTTGTGAGTGGAGCGCCACAGGGTACTGTGATGGGGTACTATAAGGTCTTTAACTACCTCGTATGTGAGGAGAAGGATTTTAACCCTTCAACACCAACACGATGAGTTTCAAACATGTCGTGTTCGCGGGCTTCCTGCAACAGTGCGAGTGAAATTATTGTAATACCCACATGTTGGCTGTGGAGTTCAATTTCTCAGTTTTCAGAAACCATTTGGATTTTTACAATAAGACAAAGCATCATGGTGATGTGCTCAGTTTTAGAGGCTGTTAGAGGGCATATTGGTGACTGTAGCTCAGTGTTGAAGGCTTTTCAGGAAGCGTTTAGGACAACCTGATAGTAATGAATTACAATATGTAATGAAGTAATTTTTCAGCATCACTCAGGAGACAGGATGTTTCTAATTTTAGATAATGTGCAAAAGCAAGAATGCAGTTCTTTGTTTAATATGTGCATATCCTGGTTAAATTCACAAATATGGCTAAATATTCATTATCATCATTCACAATGGAGAAACAGGTCTGAACCTGTGGATCTGTCTGTTACCTTCAGTAGCTCTGGCATTAATCAGATTTTTGGTCCTCTTCGACTTCTGTAGTGTCTCCTGAATTGCCTTCTGGGAGTTAAATTCAGACCCCTGTAGGACAACAGCCAGAATAACTGCATGCTAACCAGTTATTAATCAGCTTAGCAATCACTGAATGAAACTGTGCAAACCTGCAGTGACTGAAGTTTAGTCTTCAGAGCCAGAGTGGTATTTAGTTCTGCCCTCTCCAGACAACTCAGATCTTCACTGGATGTTACGGCGGGAGGTTCCACCAAAGGTCCGAGGCCTTCATCAAGCAGTGGAGAAAAGAAAAGCACATGCAGACAGCATGTTTTCATGTACAGTTGTGGTCACACATTTACATACCCTCCTCATGGGCATGAATGTCGTGGTAATTTGGGTCTTTTAATGATTTCTTTAAACTGTTCTTTTTCCAGGGTGGAGTGATGGCACAGCATGCATCTTCAGTGACTTTAAAAAGCAAGAATTGGGTGCACAAGTTTGAATTTATTCAGGATTTTCTCTTTATATGTACACTCAAAGCTCATTTCTGCTCTACTTGAACACTCTATACAAATGCCACATTCAGCACATACAAACACTTTTGTCCTCCACACCTGCACTTTCTAACAGTCACACACCAGTGACTGCACTGAGGAGCAGCTGGGGGTTCAGCATCTTTCCCAAGGAAAGACTGGAGCAGGAGCTACAGCCAGTCAGGCTGAAATGACCTGCCTCCAGTCCAGACCTTCACCAACTGAATAAATTTAGCACATCACACAGCAAAACATAAAAACAAGAACAACAACAGCAGCAGCGAAGAAGAAGCTGAGCAGCTAGAATATCAGACAAGAATGGGACAACATTCTCAGCTCCCCACATTTACAGTCTAAAGATGGCCCCGTCTCCACTTCAGATGTGTTGCTGTCATCAAATTCAAAATGAGCTCATAGTTTTCATGCAGCAGTGTTCATGTAATAGCTGTCTGCTTTTAACTGTTTTATGCTCTATTTTGGATAAAATATTAGTTGACAAGATTTACAAATTTGCACAGTTTGAATTTACATTTTACACAGCGTCCACTTTTTCTGGAAAACAACAGAAGTTGCATGAAGAGTATGTGATATTTTCTTATCATATTCAATAATAAAAAAACCTGATGTAAGGTAAGAGGTCTTCACTTGTATGTGGCACTAAAAACTTTAATGTGGAATTCTTTAGCATACCGTTTCACTGTATGTTCTGTTAAGTGTCAGGGTTGATGGTAATGTGTGCATATACACTCACTGCCTCATGACCCCACCCTCTGGATGTCAACAGCAGAAATCAAGCCTAAACTGACCAGGTAATATTTTTACAATCTTCTATTGTCCAGTTTTCCTGAGACCTACATGCCCAAATACAATGAGCTGCTGTCCTGTCATTGGCTGATTAGAGACCTGCTTTAGCGAGTAGTAAAGCTCAGCCATCTTTGAATGCAGTCATTGGTTTAACCAATTTTAAAAAACAAGCAAAAACACAACAAAAAGGCACCATGGAGAGATGCTACACTTCTTCTGTCACCTCTTAGCCGCTGCTGAAATGGGCCATCACTGCTCACTTCAATGTGAGGCTCCGGGATCACTGAGACAGCTGTCTCTTTAGGACACACCTGAGGGCACCAAAACACAATATCAACACACAGACACAGACACAGACACACGCACACAGAGTAAGGTCATTACCCATCTGTTCCTCTTCCTTTCCAACTGCCCTTGAGAGCTGTGCTTCAACTGTGACTGTTCACTCTGCTTCAGTTTGCGAGGCCTGTGTCGACTGTGGCCATTTTTAGGAGCAGGGCTGAGAGTGACTGACAGGTCGAGTTCAGGACAGCAGGTGAGGGAGGGAGAGGTGGAGAAGGGTAGGGGGACGAGGTGAGGAGATGGGGGGAAGAATCACGAGTGGAGAAACTCATGCTGACAGGAAGAAGCAGAGTGGATCATATGTGAGATTTTATTTTTGTGAATACTCCTTAAAAGAATCAAAGAACCATAATCACCAACACCCCACCCTCATTCATGTGAATGAGTAAATGTGCCCCAACGTCTGAATATATCCAAATCTTTGTGCAGCTACGCATACGAACGATTATTTGTAATTAAGCCCCAGGCTTACACTTCTCTAATTTACCATATAAGTATTCAAGAGATATGCTTTTGCAAACACTGTTTAGGTAAGAATAAGAAATTCTGCACATTTGATAGCAGTCGATTTGATTTGAGTTTTGTTTTTTGTGATTTCAGATATGAACAGGGACTGGTTAAGGATATAAATGCAGAGTAGAGCTGCAAGCTTTTCTTACATTTCTATCATTTACAATGTACAATTTGACCCGTCCTGCTGCCGTTACTGGAAACTAGCTACTAGCATAACACGGTTTACTGAGCGCAGCCAGGGTGTCACTACTAGCGTCACCAGCTTCCTGTTACGGACTTCAACTGGCAACTTAAACCAGTCACCCGGATGCCGCCCAGAGCTAGGCAACAGGGACGTTGAGACTTGTTTGTTTGTGGTAATCTGGTTTTACCGCTAGCTCTCTGTGCCTTTGTGAACTAGCTAACTTCAACAAAAAGCTCCTGTTAGCTGCTAAGCCTCCATCATCGTGCGTGTTACCTGCTTTAAGGAGCTCACACACGGTAGCTGGGTTTCTGCTCCTCAGCCAGTCCTAACACGACGATCGGAACGTTTTTACTATCTGAAGGTTTCTTTCCACGAAGCACATCTTCACTTTTGAATTCCCCTCACCGTCCAAAAGCATTTCCGTTTCCGGTTTTATGCCAAAAAGCCATTTCCGGTATTTGCCCCTTCCAAAATATGACTGGCTGTAGTTGTTGTAAATGACTTTTTGGGTATAATCTGTGAAACATGTCAAACATATCTCTCATGAATGATATCAGGTCATTTTGAGCTAGAAACAACATTCATGTCACAAAATAGAAGCTGCAATCAGTTTTTCTTTACATATCAGGGTAAAAATTAAAAATGCCATTTTAAAAAGAGAGAGCTGGCCAAGAGGGCAGCATAAATTGCAACAAATATAACATCACAGATCTATAAAACATTTTAAGTGGCCAAAAAGGTACAGATTGATTACAGTGTAGATACAGTCACGCAGTGATATAAAGCAAAAAAGGTAATTTCTTCTGTTTAAGCCCTTCATAAATCCTGTTGATTACAACCTTTTTACCCGTGTAGGCAAAGACATTACACATAAAAACACATGGAAAGAACAGAAATCACTTTTTGGCACAACACCGGTCAAGCAGGTGTGCTTCTTTTCATTTAGGCAAACCAGAGACACTACACTAGCATTTTGCTTCCCCTTAGGGTTAATATTCAAGTTTAATTTAACAGTTATTCATATTGTGTTATAGAGTCCTCTGCAGTGAGAAAATGTCCAGTTACAGAGGCTTTAAAGTGAACAATGATTCCCTCAGCTCTCCCTGACCTTTAACATTAACAAATAAGCAGTTCTTGGCCTGGAGGGGTCTGAATGTGTCTCACACTCACAGCTGACATCTGCTAGGAACCATAGCTCAGAACCATTCCACCTCCAAGTCCACAATGTGCACATCCCAGCCTGCCAATATCCAGTCAGTCTTCCCTTTGGCTTTCACATTGATTCTTCTATTAAAACACAAACTCTCTCCATTTCCCTTTCTGTTTTCTGCCATTTTTCTTAATGACTTGTTTATGGCTAAAGAGTATTCTCTCAATATATGCCACACTGCCAAAATATTCACTCACTCAACCAAATCACTGAGTTCAGGTGTTGCAGTCACATCCACTTCCACAGGTGTATAAACCAATACCTAGGCATGCAGACTGCTTCTACCAACATCAGTGAAAGAAGGGTTGCTCTCAGGAGCTCAGTGAACTCCAGCGTGGTACCGTGATAGGATGAGTCTATGGGTGTTATAATATTGTGCTTTTGTCATGCCTAACTGTGTCAGGCTGTCTGAAAGAATGAGTAACTCTCTCCCCAGTCCTGACCTCGATGGAAGGAACACAGCAACAGGCCGGAAAAGATAATCATAAGCATGTTTCTTTTTGTCTTATTCTGCTTGCTCCTCATAGAGGTTATACAGCTAATCAGCATGTTAGAATGAGTCACAGTGAAGGATGCACTTTAACCATGTGTTTGATGCTGGGAGGTGAAGTCAGAGAGGCAGTGGTTATCACTGACAACCTGCAGAGGCACCTCTTCCTTGTCTTGTTTGTGAAGAATACTGTTTGAAATGTACCTATAAAAGAGCTCAAGACACTGCCCCAACGAGCCCCAATGAGCCTTTTGCATGATGTCTCACTGACATGTAAAGAGCTCTCTTGCAAGTAAATAAATCCTTAATTATTCTTTGTTCTGAGTGTTGTGTGTTTCATGGACTTTGATCATTTTCCTAACAGATGATAGCTGTGCAACAACTCCACTCCTGAAATTTCCTCACTGCTAAATATTCCACAGTCAGCTGTTAGTGGGATCATAACAGAGTGGAGGCGATTGGGAACGACAGCAGCTCAGCCATGAAGTGGTAGGCCACGTAAAATCACAGAGTGGGGTCAGAGGATGCTGTAAATTTTATTTGTCTTGGCTTGGACGTTACTCAGGTTCATGTGTGTGCAAACAAGGGAATAATTCTGGCAGTAGAATGTTTATTGCATAGGACTATTTCTATATTACTTCTAATAAGGGCTTAATTAACCTGCATCCTCATTTCTGTTCATATCAACATGTACTGGTACTCGGATGAAATCACCCAGCTTTCTGATATCTATCTATCTATCTATCTATCTATCTATCTATCTATCTATCTATCTATCTATCTATCTATCTATCTATCTATCTATCTATATATATCTATATCTATCTATCTATCTATCTATCTATATCTATATCTATCTATCTATCTATCTATCTATCTATCTATCTATCTATCTATCTATCTATCTATCTATCTATCTATCTATCTATCTATCTATCTATCTATCTATCTATTGAGAACCCTCTTTCCTCTTGTCCGACTGACATACCCGGCTGGCTACATTATGGATTCCTGGGGAGAGTGGAAGATGATGTGCCTGGCTGTACTGTTGATTGAGGATGTGGAGGATGCATATATATATATTTAGCTTATTGATACCAGGATCGATCGATCGATCATCTATCTATCTATCTATCTATCTATCTATCTATCTATCTATCTATATCTATATCTATATCTATCTATCTATCTATCTATCTATCTATCTATCTATCTATCTATCTATCTATCTATCTATCTATCTATCTATATCTATATCTATATCTATCTATCTATCTATCTATCTATATCTATCTATCTATCTATCTATCTATCTATCTATCTATCTATCTATCTATCTATGTGTCTATGCTATATCTATATCTATATCTATCTATCTATCTATCTATCTATCTATCATATATATATCTATATAGATATAGATATAGATATAGATAGATAGTATGAATGTGTGTGTGATTGAGTGAGTGAGACTGTAGGCGAAAGATGATATATAAGTACCAGTCCATTGACCTTCCTGTGCTGATGTTTCATTCTGAATAAATGCTGCATGTCCTGTCTAAAATATAAACTAGCTTGAACATAAATGTTTTCCATCCTCCTCAGTTGGCAGGAGCTATAGTGAAGCAGACCACAGGGATCACTGCACCATGAAATCATCATGTAACTCTGAAGAAACCACTGGGAACAAGCAGCTGGGTCTATTATTATGTGAGGCTGCAAACTTGTGTTACTGGAAGATTGTAAATTCAGTTCAAACCTTTACTGTCATTACGCACAGTACAACAAAATTGTGTTTCTCTGTGACTACACAGAAAAACAGGAGAAACAACAATGACCAGCAACAATGAAAACCTACAGGGGTTGGACAATGAAACTGAAACAGCTGTCATGTTAGTGTGGGAGGTTTCATGGCTAAATTGGACCAGCCTGGTGGCCAATCTTCATTAATTGCACATTGCACCAGTAAGAGCAGAGTGTGAAGGTTCAATTAGCAGGGTAAGAGCACAGTTTTGCTCAAAATATTGCAATGCACACAACATTATGGGTGACATACCAGAGTTCAAAAGAGGACAAATTGTTGGTGCACGTCTTGCTGGCGCATCTGTGACCAACACAGCAAGTCTTTGTGATGTATCAAGAGCCACGGTATCCAGGGTAATGTCAGCATACCACCAAGAAGGACGAACCACATCCAACAGGATTAACTGTGGACGCAAGAGGAAGCTGTCTGAAAGGGATGTTCGGGTGCTAACCCGGATTGTATCCAAAAAACATAAAACCACGGCTGCCCAAATCACGGCAGAATTAAATGTGCACCTCAACTCTCCTGTTTCCACCAAAACTGTCCGTCAGGAGCTCCACAGGGTCAATATACACGGCCGGGCTGCTATAGCCAAACCTTTGGTCACTCGTGCCAATGCCAAACGTCTGTTTTCAATGGTGCAAGGAGCGCAAATCTTGGGCTGTGGACAATGTGAAACATGTATTGTTCTCTGATGAGTCCACCTTTACTGTTTTCCCCACATCCGGGAGAGTTACGGTGTGGAGAAGCCCCAAAGAAGCGTACCACCCAGACTGTTGCATGCCCAGAGTGAAGCATGGGGGTGGATCAGTGATGGTTTGGGCTGCCATATCATGGCATTCCCTTGGCCCAATACTTGTGCTAGATGGGCGCGTCACTGCCAAGGACTACCGAACCATTCTGGAGGACCATGTGCATCCAATGGTTCAAACATTGTATCCTGAAGGCGGTGCCGTGTATCAGGATGACAATGCACCAATACACACAGCAAGACTGGTGAAAGATTGGTTTGATGAACATGAAAGTGAAGTTCAACATCTCCCATGGCCTGCACAGTCACCAGATCTAAATATTATTGAGCCACTTTGGGGTGTTTTGGAGGAGCGAGTCAGGAAACGTTTTCCTCCACCAGCATCACGTCGTGACCTGGTTACTATCCTGCAAGAAGAATGGCTTAAAATCCCTCTGACCACTGTGCAGGACTTGTATATGTCATTCCCAAGACGAACTGACGCTGTATTGGCCGCAAAAGGAGGCCGTACACCATACTAATAAATTATTGTGGTCTAAAACCAGGTGTTTCAGTTTCATTGTCCAACCTCTGTAGAGTACACCTAGTTAAAGACAGCAAATAGAACAAATAACTAAACATTGCAAATCTCAGAAAAGAATAATGGGGACCATACAGTAGATTAATACATAGAAGAATTTACTATTCTAAAGGCACGTGGATAGAAACTGTTACAAAGCCTGGAAGTGAGAGTCCTCATAGCCCTATATCATCTCCCAGAGGGCAGCAGTGTGAAGTGCTTGCACCCTGGGTGAAAAGTGTCCTTCATTATGTTTGTGTCCCTGCATAGACAGCAGCTGTTGTATTGGTCCTCACATGCTGGTGGCTGTGTGCCCCTAATGTTTTAGGCCAACTGGATGACCCTCTGGAGAGCCTTTTTGTTGGCAGCTGTGCAGCTGAAAACCCACACCGGCATCCCATAAGTGAAAGTACAGTCGTTGCAGTGCTTTCTTCACAAGTTCGGTGATGTTATGAATCCTTGAGGTTCTGTGTGATGTACATGCCCCAGAGTTTAAAGACAGGCACCCTCTCCACACTTCCTCCTTCGATGCACAATGGAGCCGGATCCTCCTCCTGTTCTTTGAAGCTGATTATTATCTCCGTGGTTTCAGACATGTTGAGTATGAGGTGCACCATTCAGTCAGCCTGCAGCTCATCTCTGTGGTCAGTCTTCTCTTTGTTTTGTATCAGCCTGATCACAGTGGTGTCATCCTCAAACTGGTGCTCCTGCTATGAGTACGTGTACATGTGTAGGTGTTTTCAAATCACGACTCAAAACTTACCTGTTGAAGATTGCATACTGTCCTTAGTTCCTTTGGTCATTTTAGTTTCTGTTTGTGCTTCATGTGATTTGTTTTGTTTAACCTTGGGTGTCATGAAAGGTGTTTACAAATAAAATGTATTATTATTATTATTATTATTACAGTCACAGATGTAGAGGGCAAACAGGAGAGGACTCAGCAAACAGCCCTGCGGGGCCCCAATGCTGAATGTTTGGGAGGGAGAGTGTTGGTGGGTCCCAAGTTTGACTGGCTGGTTTAAAAGTCCATGTGTGCTGGTTCACATCCAGGTCTAGCAGCTTGGTCTACAGTCTGCTGGGGATGATTGTACACTGGTATGCAAAAGTTTGGGCCCCCCTGATAATTTTCATGATTTTCCTTTATAAATCATTGGTTGTTCAGATCAGTAATTTCAGTTAAATCTATCATATAGCAGACGAACACAGTGATATTTGAAAAGTGAAATGAAGTTTATAGGATTTACAGAAAGTGTGCAATAATTATTTAAACAAAATTAGGCAGGTGCATAAGTTTAGGCACCCCAACAGAAAAGTGACATCAATATTTAGTAGATTCAGATTCAGAAAACTTTATTTATCCCAGAGGGGCAATTGAGGGCACACAGAGCAGCAATGACATAATAAATATAAAATCTAACTAAGAGTAAGATATAAATAACCAATAATGCAATAAATATATGTCACATTTGTATATCACAACCCAGGTGGCATTCAGTGCCAGTGTAGCTCCTCCTTTTGCAGAAATAACAGCCTCTAAACTCTTCCTGTAGCTTCCAGTGAGAGTCTGGATTCTGGTTGAAGGTATTTTGGACCATTCTTCTTTCCAAAACATCTCCAGCTCAGTCAGGTTTGATGGTTTCCCAGCATGGACAGCCTGCTTTAAATCCCACCACAGATCTTCAATAATCTTCAGGTCTGGGGACTGAGATGGCCGTTCCAGAACGTTGTCCTTGTTCCTCTGCATGAATGCCTTAGTAGATGTTGAGCAGTGTTTAGGGTCGTTGTCTTGTTGAAGTATCCAGCCCCGGTGCAACTTCAACTTTGTCACTGATTCTTGAACATTGTTCTCAAGAATCTGCTGATATTGACTGGAATCCATGCGACCCTCAACTTTAACAAGATTCCCAGTACCTGCACTGGCCACACAGCCCCACAGCATGATGGGACCACCACCAAATGTTACTGTGGGTATCAAGTGTTTGTCTTGGAATGCTGTGTTCTTTTTCCTCCATGCATACCGCCCCTTGTTATGTCCAAATAACTCAGTGTTAGTTTCATCAGTCCACAGCACCTTATTCCAAAATGAAGCTGCTTGTCCAAATGTGCTTTAGCATACCTCAAGCGACTCTGTTTGTGGTGTGTGTGCAGAAAAGGCTTCTTCTGCATTACTCTCCCATACAGCCTCTCCTTGTGCAAAGGACTGAATAGTTGAACGATGCACAGAGACACCATCTGCAGCAAGATGATGTTGGAGGTCTTTGGAGCTGCTCTGTGGATTGACTATGACTGTTCTCACCATCCTTCCCCTCTGCCTATCTGAGAGTTTTCTTGGCCACTTTGGGCCTTAACTAGAACTGTGCCTGTGGTCTTCCAGTTCCTCACCATGTTCCTCACAGTGGAAACTGACAGCTGAAATCTCTGAGAGAGCTTTTTGGATCCTTCCCCTAAAACCATGATGTTCAACAATCTTTGTCTTCAGCTCATCTGAGAGCTGTTTTGAGGCTCCCATGTTGCCACTCTTCAGAGAAGATGCAAAGAGGAGAAACACTTGCAGTTGGCCACCTTAACCCTTTCTCATAATTGGATTCACCTGTGTATGTAGGTCAAGGGTCAATGAGCTTACAAAACAAATGTTGTGTTCCAATAATTAGTGCTAAAGGTTTTCAAATCAATAAAACCACAAGGGTGCCCAAACTTATGCCCCTGCCTAATTTAGTTTAAATAATTATTGCACACTTTCTGTAAATCCTATAAACTTCATGTCACTTCTCAGATATCACTGTGTTCATCTGCTATATGATAGATTTAACTGAAACTGCTGATCTGAACAACCAATGATTTATAAAGGAAACTCATGAAAATGATCAGGGGGGCCCAAACTTTTGCATACCACTGTATTAAATATAGAACTAAAGTGCGAGAACAGTAGCCTCACAGCTGTTCCAGGGTGTTCACGGTGAGGCGGTGCAGTGTGCAGGGTTGTGTTTATAGAGTCCTCTGTTGGCCCATTTGCTCTATAAAGTGAACTGGTGCTAATCCAGGGTGGGTGGCAGTGCAGTCTGGATGTGCTTCAGAACCAGCCTCTCAGTGGAGGTGAGAGGTACTAGTCTGAAGTCATTTAGGTTGTTAAGTGTTTTCTTAGGGACTGGAACAATGGTGGCAGATTTAAAGCAGATGGGTACAGTACATGTAGACAGAGAGAGGTGAAAGATTGTGCTGAATAATGTGAGCCAGAGGACAATATTTATTTTACACTGACTTTATTACATGGACAATTATGCAAATAAATATATAGACAAATAAAAACTAAAATACAAAAAAACATTAACAATTTAACAAAAATGACATCATCCACAAATGCTAACAGCTAGCCTTCTATCTGGGTCATCAGATGGAGAAGTTTTCCTGCTACTGAGGTCTACTGCAGACTGTGGACTCTGATAAAGAGTGCAGCACAACATAATGAATGAGAATGCAAAAGGGAAAAAAAACACTTGAGAATATACAGTTTAGGTTCTAGTTAAGCTACACACTAAAGAGAATCTTTTGCCCTCATGTGACAGGATGCTGAGGAAGACTTCACTCTGGGAGGAGAAATTACAGACATGTTCTGACTCACGTTCTCACTACAAACTATCTCAGCATTTGCCATTTGTCTAAGAAAGAGGGAAGGGGATCCTAAATGGCAGCGTTTCAGTATTTCATTAAGAAACTCGGGTACCAGTTGTTGGTAGGCTTTTTGTGTTTTTTGCTTCCATCTATGTTCTTGCTTCCCACTGGAACAGAAGAGTCAGGAGAACTGGATGATAAATTGGATGAAGGTGTTGGATTGGTTAGCCTCTGGACTCTAGAGATCTGCAGGAAGAGAAACAGTGCATTATTCTGCATGCTAACATATGACCACAATGATACAGTCTTTATTATCCAGACCCTATTTGTTATTCAGGTTTGTCTAATGAGTCTTATAAGATCTGAGGAGCTATGTTGTGGTCAGCAATCTGCCCCTAGAAGTGTCTTCCAAGATGATCTCTCCAGCATGTCCTGGTTGAGGGGTAGACCCAGGACATGCTGGAGAGATTATGTCTCTGCTAGCTTGGGTGATACGGTACTATGAGGTCTTTAAGATAAGATTTTAAAAAATTAACTAAAAAAAAAAAAAAGAAAAAGATGGGGCCTGATTATTCAAGGCCTTGTATGTAAGAAGAAAGCTTTTAAATTAAATTCTGTATTTAAAAGGGAGCAAATTCAGTATCAAAGCTGCACTGAGGTCCAACAGGACAAGCACAGAGATGAGTCCACTGTCAGAGGCTGTAAGAAGATCATTTGTAACCTTCACTAATGCTGTTTCTGTACTGTGATGAATTCTGAAACCTGACTGAAACTCTTCAAATAAACCGTTCCCCTGCAGATGATCAGTTAGCTGTTTTACAACTACTCTTTCAAGGATTTTGGAGAGAAAAGGAAGGTTGGAGATTGGCCTATAATTAGCTAAGACAGCTGGGTCAGTGATGGCTTTTTAAGTAGCGGGTTAATTACAGCCACCTTGAAGGCCTGTGGTACATAGCCACCTAATAAAGACAGATTGATCATATTTAAGATTGAGGCATCAATAATTGGAAAGACTTCTTTGAACAGTCTAGTAGGAATGGGATCTAATAAACATGTTGATGGTTTGGAGGAAGTAACTATTGAAGTTAACTCCAAAAGATCAACTGGAGCCAAAGAGTCTAAACAAATACCAGCAGTGCTGAAAGCAGCCGAACATGAAGATAAATCTTGGAGATGGTTTTGAATAATTTTTCCTCTAATGTCTAAAATTTTATTTGTAAAGAAATCCATGAAGTCATTACTAGTTAAAGTGAAAGGAATACTGGGCTCTACAGAGCTCTGACTCTTTGTCAGCCTGGCTACAGTGCTGAAAACAAACCTGGGGTTGTTCTTATTTTCTTCAATTAATGATGAATAGTAAGATGTCCTAGCTTTATGGAGGGCTCTTTTATAGAGCAACAAACTCTTTTTCCAGGCTAAATGAGTATCTTCTACTTTAGTGAGACGCCATTCCCTCTCCAGCTTACGGGTTATCTGCTTTAAGCTGCGCATTTGTGAATTATACCACGGAGTCAGGCACTTCTGATTTGAGGCTTTCCTTTTCAGAGGAGCCACAGTATCCAAAGTCGTACGCAGTGAGGATGTAAAACTATCGATGAGATAATCTACCTCAGTGGGAGCAGAGTTTAGGTAGCTGCTCTGCACTGTGTTGGCACATGGCACTGAAGAGCATAATAATGAAGGAATTAGATCCTTAAACTTAGTTACAGCACTTTCACAAAGACTTCTACTGTAATAAAACTTATTCCCCACTGCTGTGTAATCCATTAAAGTAAATGTAAATGTTACTAAGAAATGATCAGACAGGAGGGGGCTTTCAGGGAATACTGTTAGGTCCTCAGTTTCAATGCCATATGTCAGGACAAGATCCAGAGTATGATTAAAGTGGTGGGTGGGCTCCTTTACATTTTGAGAGAAGCCAATTGAATCTAATAATAGATTAAATGCAGTGTTGAGGCTGTCATTTTCAGCATCTACATGGATGTTAAAATCACCCACTATAATGATTTTATCTGAACTGAGGATAAAACACTAGAGGTGAAGGGAGCCATCACGTTGAAGGCGTCCTGTCGGGCTTAGTTAGCTTGTGGGTCTCCATAGTAATGGACGACTTGCCCATTACTAGGGGCTGAGATCATTGAGGTAGTTAAACAAGTCCTTGGTGGTGGGGCCCCTGGGGTAGATGAGATTCACCCCGAGTTTCTCAAGGCTCTGGACACTGTCAGGCTATCTTGGTTGACATGCCTTTGCAACGTCTAATGGAAACTGGGAACAGTAGCCCTGGATTGGCAGACCAGCGTGGAGGTTCCCCTTTGTAAGAAGGGGGACCAGAGAGTGCTTTCCAACTTCAGGGGGAAATCTCATTTCTCAGCCTCCCCAGGAAGGTCTGTGCAAGAGGGTTGGAGAGGAGAGTCTACCCAATGGTCGAACCTCTGATTCAGGAGGAACAAAGTGGTTTTCATCACGGTCATGGAACACTGGGCCAGCTCTTTATCGTGGGAGATTGCCCAACCAGGCACTTAGATGTAGGAACAGTACTTGTATGAATGTGTGTGAATGGGTGAATGAGACATGCTGTACAAAGTGCTCTGAGTGCTCAAGTAGAGTAGAAAAGCACTATCTAAGAACTAATCCAGTTATCAGTCATGGAGCCCAGACCTCAAAATGATTGAGTCAATGTGGGATCAGTGTGGGATCATCTTGTTCAGAGGACGGCACGAAAGGTAGTCAGCATCCAAAGAAAATGTCATTCAAGAAGCCTGGGGAACTATTCATGAAGTCTATCTGAAGAAATTATACGTTTTCCATTCATTTTATATTTAATCTCCTTACTCTGCCATATCAGATTTTTGTTTATTAAAGGTCTTCACATCTTTTTTCTATTTAATTGGCTGCTGTAAGTCAGTCATTTCCCAACTTTTGACATTAATAATGCAGTTGTTATCTTATTTGCCAAAAAGGTATCTCAAAACCACTGGCTATTATCTGACAACGATTTAGCTTTTTACAAACCTAATTCCAGTGCAATGATTTGAAAATCTAATAAAATCATATTTTATTCACAGTAGAACAGAAAACAGAAAATGTTTAAATTGAGAAAATGTACCATTTTAAGAAAAAATATTAATCATGGTGAATTTACTGAAACTAAAGTAAAAAAGTTTTAGGGCCGTGATTACTGCTCTGTAGTGTTCTGTAAATATCTGGGCACTGAGGAGCTCAGCTGTTTCTTCATACTACCTTAATAAGAGTGCTAACCTGTTTCAGTAACCAATCGACTGGCTACACAGGAAGCCTAAAAACATATAGCTGGCGGGCGAGTGTTGGCACATGATAACCGTGCACCCATACATAAATTAATGTTTGGGTGCAGGCCACATACAAACAGAACAGCGCTGAGACTAACGAGTAGCTGGTGTGCTGCTGTCGTCTCCGGGCGCTCCTCATCTTCTCAAAGCGAGCCTCCATTTCCTCCAGGACCTTTGGGGTGTAGCGGACCACCAATTTGACTGATGCCTGGGCGGCCTTCAGCAGCTCCACAGCCTTTTCGTGGTGCTCTCCCTCAACGCTCTGTGTGAACACCAACATAAAACAGAGGTCTCACACGCTATGAGAGGCAAGCAGTGTCTTCCTACTACTTTAATAAGAATGAGAGTGTTAACCTGTCTGAGTAAATCTTTACCTATGAAGACACACCGACCTGCATCTCTACAGTATTCATTCATTTTGGAGAGATGGACGCACTTCTGCCAAATATGGGTAGAATGTCTCTCAAACCTCCTGCTAAGGTAGGTTAGCAGGACACCTGAGACATGTTAACAGTCAATGATTTTCTTTAACACCTTCACTAACAATGTGGGGCAGGAAGATTTTAACTGCATTTAGGCAGAATTCAAGAGGACTGCATAGATTCTCCTAATCTGAGAGTGGTGCCGATCTTGCATGAAAAAACCCCACTGCACCGTTCTCATCAGTGCGGCTCATGGACCACAACCTCACTGAGAAACGAGACGTGAGTTTTACTTAACATCTGCATAAATGAACTGATCTAAATGTGTCAAAGAAATATTACTGCACTTGATCAATGCACTTGCTTTTAAGAAATATGTAAACGCGTCATATTTTGGGGAGAACTTTTTATGCATTTTGTGTTTATTGTTTATTGGTCACCTGGTTTTAAAATAGGAAACCAGAGCAAAGCCATGACTAAAGAAGGGGCCTGTGGTCAATTTCAAGTGGTTTAGTATTTATTTTGGATACAGTTTTCTGATTTCCCATGCCCCAGTCCCAACTGTTTCTTGTTACCCCTCTGTGTCATCTGATTAAAAAAAAAAATCCAGGAAAAACCCCCGAACCAAAATATATCAGTGTGCAACCCCTAACCCTCATTCCATTGTTTTTAACTAGCCTATATACCAGTGAATGTCAACTGGTGGCCTGCGGGCCACATCCGGCCCACCAGAACTTTCCATGTGGTCCCCCGAATATTATTGAAATCAAGACCAGCCTAGTGAGGGGGGAAAATATGAAGAGTTCAGATGCAAAAGAAGCTAAACGTCACATCTGTCAAAAATGAGATAATGATTTTTATGGAACCCTTTCCACATGTAATATATGCCAACCAATCATGTCGCATCATAACCCGTTAAATACCCATCTCTGACTAGTCTGAATTATGAAAAGTCTCCAAACGCCACTTCCCATTGCCTGTAAAAGCCTCCATGTCCCTAGAACCAATCAGAATGCAAGATTGGACCATGTGACTTCAAGCATTTTCAGCACCGAGGAGCCTTTTGTTGGTGGTGATCAGACTGTAAACACAGCTGAGGGTGAGTCGAACCTTGTTTGTGTAGAAAGATGTTCAGAGATCAAACTTGTCTAACTAAAGGAAGTAAAAGTCGTACCGAGATTTCCGTCGGTGAACCTGCGGAAGGATCGTTACTGGCTGCTGAGCATACTCCCCGGCCTGGGCGGGGCTCCCGTCTCCTTTACTGTGAGGGTCTCTCACACGGTCTGCTCACGGGGGGCTGGGCGGGGTAGGCGTGTACCCGCCCCCCGTATGATTCCATCCCTCGGTTGTCACGAACCCCGCAGCCCCGTATCTACTAATGTGTTATTGTTAAAATAAATGTGTTGCCATTTAGTGCCATTGCGGTTGTACTGTGTGAATCTATGCCAAATCTTTTTTATCATAGTTTGATATTTGGGCCTTCTGTCTTCATTCACACTGATCAGAGGACGGACTGAAGATTTTGCTCGTTTTACCTCAAAACAAAATATTATTTATTAAAAGTATTTAAAAGACTATATTTACATTTTTGAAAAAAGGCACCGCACCATTGGCTGTGAAATAAAATGACTAAACTTTACCATAAGATCCAGATAAAAGAAAAAAAAAACTATTTTAAAAGAAAAGTATCCAGGCAGATTTAAAGGGTTTTACATCTGAACTCTTCATGCTTCTATATTCATGTAAAAAATTAAAAAACAAAAACATTCTGAAAAGCAGATGGTGCAGAGATAAACTCACTGCTCTCATGTAATAATTATTATTATTATATCTATGATGAGCACAACTGCACAAAATTACTCCATGACAACCATCAACATAAGAGAGAAAAACATGAGTGCAGGACTTGCACATCACATCATTAAAAACAGTATAAGTTTGAAAGGAAAATTGATATATCAAATGATATTACTTAGGATACAATATTAATTTTATTTTACTTTATGAGAACATCTGGCCCTCACACTGTCTGCAGAGGAAAACTGGACAGATGCAGTTGATGGCCCCTGATATATACTATACAATATGTTATTACAACATAATAGGAATTCAGTTATTGCCTTTGGTCATGATTTCCAAGATTTGCACTGTGTGCAGCTCTTCTCACCAGGTTTTAAGCGGACTTCTGTGAACTTCTTACCACTCCGTTGACAGACAGTAACTGGTCTCCTCTCTTCAGCCCACCTTGACGGTCAGCCACCCCTCCAGGAATAACTCTTGAAATATAGATGGGAGAGTTCTGCTCTTTCCCCCCATGATGTTAAAGCCCAGTCCCTCTTCTGTCTTGGGCAGCTCCACCACCCTTGGGTGGGCGTGCCCCTCACTGGCTGCAAAGGCTGCCACTGTGGCCTAATCAGAAAAGAAACCATAAGATTACCAAAAGAAAAAAGGTCTGTTTTACATCACAGCTCCAGTTAAATCACTGCATTTGTTGCACAAAAATAGGGTCAATGAAGGGTCTCACTGCACAGGTGGGAGAACAGACATGGAAAGGCAGGAGGTTCATTCAAATGATGCTGTGCTAAACCAGCTATTTTGGTGGCAGCAGAGTAAAAAATCTTCACTCTGCTTCATTGGCACTGATAGTCTGGACTACTTAACACTGACCATAACATTTTATTGGAGAGATTAGAGCATGCCATAGGTATTAAAGGTACTGCACTGCAGTGGTTTGAATCATATTTATCTAATAGACTCCAATTTGTTCATGTAAATGGGGAGTCTTCTTCACACACTAAGGTTAATTATGGAGTTCAACAGGGCTCTGTGCTAGGACCAATTTTATTTACATTGTACATGCTTCCCTTAGGCAGTATTATTAGAAAGCATTGCATCCATTTTCATTGTTATGCAGATGATACTCAGCTTTATCTATCCATGAAGCCAGATGATACACATCATTTAGTTAAACTGCAGGAATGACTTAAAGACATAAAGGCCTGGATGACCTCTAATTTCCTGCTACTAAATTCAGATAAAACTGAAGTTCTTGTACTCGGCCCCACAAATCTTTTTGACCAGGATATGTCTTTCATTTATATAGCGTCAAATAACAACAAATAGTCCCCTTAAGGCTCTTGGTATTGTGGGTAAAGACCCTACAATAATACAGAGAAAACCCAACAGTCAAAACGACCCCCTATGAGCAAGGACTTGGCGATAATGGGAAGGAAAAACTCCCTTTTAACAGGAAGAAACCTACAGCAGAACCAGGCTCAGGGAGGGGCAGTCATCTGCTGTGACCGGTTGGGGCTGAGGGGAGAGAGACAGGACAAAAGACATGCTGTGGAAGAGAGACAGAGATTAATAATAACTAATGATTAGAAACAGTGCATTATGGGAACCCCCTCAGCAGCCCAGGCCTATAGCAGCATAACTAAGGGGTGGTTCAGGGTCACCTGATCCAGCCCTAACTATAAGCTTGATCATAAAGGAAAGTTTTAAGCCTAATCTTAAAAATAGAGAGGGTGTCTGTCTCCTGAATCCAAGCTGGGAGCTGGTTCCACAGAAGAGGGGCCTGAAAGCTGAAGGCTCTGCCTCCCATTCTACTCTGAAGTATCCTAGGAACCACAAGTAAGCCAGCAGTCTGAGAACGAAGTGCTCTATTGGGGTGATACGGTACTATGAGGTCTTTGAGATAAGATGGGGCCTGATTATTCAAGACCTTGTATGTTAGGAGAAGGATTTTAAATTCTATTCTAGATTTAACAGGGAGCCAATGAAGAGAAGCCAATATGGGAGAAATCTGCTCTCTCTTTCTAGTCCCTGTCAGTACTCTAGCTGCAGCATTTTGGATCAGCTGAAGGCTTTTCAGGGAGCTTTTAGGACAGCCTGATAATAATGAATTACAGTAGTCCAGCCTAGAAGTAATAAATGCATGGATTAACTTTTCAGCATCAATCTGAGAAAGGATGTTTCTAATTTTATAAATATTGCGCAGATGTAAAAAAGCCGTCCTACATATCTGTTTAATATGTGCATTGAAGGACATATCCTGGTCAAAAATGACTCCAAGATTTCTCACAGTGTTACTGGAGGCCAAAGTAATGCCATCCAGAGTAAGTATCTGGTTTGACACTGTGCTTCTAAGATTTGTGGGGCCGAGTACAAGAACTTCAGTTTGATCTGAATACCCCCCCTTGATTTAAAGCTGAAAGTCTGCAATTCAATTACATCTTTTTTGATTTAAAACCCTCTGTGATGCTGTAAAGAGATGTCACCAGAACTGATGCTTAAAATACCAGTCATACCATAATTTGAATGGTATTGTAAAATTCTACTGTATTTTTTTTTATTACACATAGCGGGTAGATAGCAGCTTGCGGCTATGTGTAACAATAAAACGATAACAATGATGTGGGAGGTATGCAACAAGCATCAGTCTTGCCCATCTGCAGTGTTAATAGAGTGTTAATTTAAAGCTATTACAGTAATTACTGGTGCCAAGTCACCAATGCCGAGGTGGCGAGGTAGGAGAGGTCATAAGACCGTGTGGCTCCACCCTCACCTTGCCCAACTGAATCACTGACTGAACTCATGGGACCCTCAATTAAAGCTGCAATAACTTAAAAACACCATTATAATATTACATAAATTATTTTGCTTTTTCCATTTCATCAATTTTAGTTGATCAACATATTACAAGATCATAACTGAAAATACCTGTAAACAGGCCTTTTAATCCCTTCTAAAAATCAATCACCTTATATTACTGTGAATTTAAACTGTTTTAAATATGTTTAAATTAAAAGGAGCCTACAAGCCACAATGTTACTTAGTTCAACCATCTAAAGAAATAATCTGATTCTGTCCAGAGCAGGTATTTGCTACTTCAGATCCATTCCATCTATTGTCCTCCGATTGTTAAAGAAGACATAGCTTTGTTATTGGTCAACAAAACATGTTATCTTGGTCTTGGCCTCGTGAACAAAGCCTTTCTTTGTCAGGAAGAGTCTCCACAATTCTTCCAAGTGGCAATGAATTACTGGGTGAAGTGTCATCCACAATCAGTAGCATGTCACCGAAACAGAAGCTTGTTCCGGGTGTGGACCATGGTTGATGTTCTTGGAGTTGCCATGAGGTGCCATGTTGGAGCTTTCAGTGACCAGTATGAGAGAGTGTGAGAGCTGTACTACAAAACTGAACACACCTGCTCCCTATGCACACCTGAGACCTAGTAACACTAACGAGTCACATGACATTTTGGAGGGGAAATGACAAGCAGTGCTCACTTAGGTCATTTACAGGTGTAGTCTCTTAGGGGTGTACTCACTTTTGTTGCTGCTGGTTTAGACATTAATGGCTGTATGTTGAGTTATTTTGAGGGCAGAGTAAATGTACACTGTTACATAAGCTGCACACAGACTACTTTTCATTGTGTCAAAGTGTCACTTAGTCAGTGTTGTCCCATGAAAAGATATACTTAAATATCTGCAGAAATGTGAGGGGTGGACTCACTTTTGTGATACACTGTACAATACCCTCAGCTTTGCACAGCAAGGTATGGAGACCTTCTTCAGCCAAAAGCTGTTCCACTGTCACGCTTAAGATTTTTCTCTCAGAATGAATTAGTTGCTCCAAGCTCCCCCCATGCTGGGAACCTGCTGCAGATTGAATTGCCACTGGGCACGCTTCTGTTGTAAGTGTTCGACTGTCTCGCTGGTGTTCTTCGATTCACTGTCCGCTGACCGAAAGGTGGCTCCTTTGTCTGAGTGCATTTCTTTGGCCTGTCCTCTTCTGGCAAGAAATCTTCTGATTGCATAAATGCATGCTTCAGTGCTCAGTGAAGATGCGACTTCTGTCCTATTCCTAATGTCAAGACACTCCTGAACCAGCAATGTCAGAAGTGTTTTACATGGTCTATGAAGAAAAGGACTGGACTCCAAAGTTAAGCAGATGATCTGGGATGCCATGTCACCTGCTGGCGTTTCTGGTGGTTATCCAAAGTCCAAGCAGCTGCCTACCAGGATTTCATACTTCTATTTGCCCACAAGCTTTCTGGAGATGTCGATTTCCTTTTCCAGCAGGACCTAGCAACTCCCCACAGTGCCAACTACCACCAAACGGTTTGCTGCCCATGTTATTCCTGCACTTGATTGGTCAGCCAGCTCCACCGGCCCAGACCCCATAGGAATCTTTGCAGTACTGTCAAGAAGAAGATGAGAACTCCCTGACCCAAAAATACAGGGCTGAAGGCTGTTTTCAAAGCAGCCTGATCACCTTATGCACCGAGTTCATAAATTAACATACTTTCAAGATGCTGGACACTTCTGCACTGTAAATTCTTTTTTGAGATACGGGACTTCTGATTTTGATGAGCTACAATCCATACTCATCAAAGTTAATACAAAAAAGTCAGAATATTTAATTTTACATGTAATAAATAAAGAATATATGAAAGTTTACCTTTAATCAAATTACAAAAGTAATATTGTAATTCTTTGAGATGTAACTGTGTGACTGTCATTCTAAAACAACCTGAAAAGATCAAGTATCCTTAAAAATATCTCAAATATACCTTCTGGAGCTAGAACATGACTTTAAACATGTTTTAAACGGGAACAGTGGTGACTCAGTCTCTACGTACGCATTAACGAATATGAAACCGTATTCTTCACTCACTTCAGTCTGCAACAAATTCCTGCTTCATCACGTTTATGAATCCCTGCAGATCCAAATGCCTTTTAGCACCGCGGTTCCCGTAGTGATCACTATAATCTAGAGTTTGGTAAGTGGAACGATCTCTGGACAAATGAGACACATTCTACTTGGATCTGAGTCCTTCAGTCATTTTTCTTTTCTTAAGCTGTTTTCAAATGTAGCTTCTGTTTGGGTACAGGACAGACTGACACAGGGACTAGGAGCACGGTGAACAGGCGAAATATGGCATCTCATTTACACAGTCGTCCTGTCCACGAAGGGCTGTCGACTATGATGAATGCACACATATAATCTCTGATAACAAATTTAAACTCTGGCTAATAGCACATTAGAGCTTTAGCCAGTTTAGTCAACGGTACTCAAAACAAGTTATTCGCTCTTGTTCAAATTCAATGAATTTTGCCATGTATAATTAATGGCATATCAATATCTGTGACGTATTATTGTTTCTGAAAACATTCTGTGTTTTTAGGATAAAAATCTCTTTAAGAAACAAACAGAAAATAACACAATGAGAGTCGAAAGCTAATAATTGCTACACAATGGCACACCAGCTTTAGAATGAGATTAAAATGCATCATGTCACCTAAATCCAAATGGAAATAAATATATTAAACATGCAATAACACCAGTTTGAAATAACGGTCTCTCTCTTAGTAAAGTGGCTAAAATATCAAATGTCAACACTTGGAGTCGTTAGTTAACGATCAGTTAATGATCGACTACGCCCACAGCTGCTTTCAGAGTCATTTATCAGATTAACAAATGCATGTGGCACAGTTGGTCATCATTATCCTATTATATGGTGGGCGGAGCTAATCATTCCAGTGTTTAGTAGAAAGCAAATCTATATGTTTGCACCCGTTCCTTTCACATCTTGTACTAAAGATGCAGCTTGGACAACGGCCACCACCATCACAACTACCACACTGCACTCCTGCTGTGCGTTGTAATCAATAACAGGGCCCAGCATCTCTAAAGTAAAGCCGCTGTGATGCCTGGAATACCTTGGCTGTTGCCTGTGCTCGCACCTCTGGCCCTCCAACAATGTCTAGAGTGTCATAGAGCTGCTCGTAAACCTGAGGACGACAGAGCAGAGAGCAGGTGGGTCAGACCAGTGGAGAGTGATACAGTAGACACACAGGCAGTGACACCATTACAAACATCCCTGATACATTCTCAAAATAGGAGCAAACAAATCATGCTGAAGCCCATGCTTTCAGTCAGTTCTTTCATATACACACTGTAGCTTAAAGAGGTTAACAGCAGCAACAGTTTAACAGCTCACAATATTCACTTTCAGTCTTTTTGTCTATCGTGTAGTTACATTGATTCATAATTCGGTCATTACATTTTTAAAGGTCAGGGCTGGTTGTTCAGCATCTGATTCAGTGACCGGCCTGAACCGTGGTTATGGAGCCCACTGAACGAACAGCTGAAAGAGCTGTCTTTGGAAAGCCACTCAAACACCTGCTGGAAGAGGTAAACATCTGATATACAGGAACTTTTTTAAAGTTCTCTTTATAATTCAGTTAAAACAGTTCTTTTTTTAAACAGAACGGTGTGTAAACACTTAATGCTTTGGAAGAGCACGTTAGGAAGAAAACATTATTAAAAATGTGACGTCAAAGGGGCCTTAGCACTTCATTTTGCCATCACACTCATCACAGTACCTCTCTGATGGCGGCACAGAATTTGCTCTGTAGGACTCTCTGCAGGGCCTGCAGTTTGGGAGGGGGCAGCTCTCCGGTCCGCTGCAGTCGGTCCAGCAGCTCGATCACCCTGCAAACGTCTAACCCGCAACACACAGAAGCCAAGCTTAGCAACACAGCAACACAGGCAACTGTCTGTGAATACACCCTTCACAGGTTCACAGGATGGCAGTCACAGTCTCGTTAGCTTTCAAGGCAAAAATGCAGCAGTGAGCCAACTATTTGCACGAACCAAGGCCTCTGAAACAAAGCTGCAACTTTTCCAGAGACACCTGATACAAACGGAGCCCTGCACCAGGTGTCCTGTCTCCGCAGGAGGTCACCGCACCCCTCACTGCTGAGTTCAACGACAGTTTGGGGGATTTTGCTGCTATTGAAAAGGACGTGTTGCTGTTTGACCCTGATGGCGCTCCACCTCACCTGCAGCTGCACCTGCAGCTGGAGCTGCCTGAGCTTCAGTGTGACAGCTGAGACAAACATCTCTCTCTGGGTCTTGTGCCAAAAAGTGATGCTTGATATTTGTCAGAAAATCATTTGGCCTACAGTCTGTCAAACAAATCTCTCACGAATGGTGGAAATTCATTTTGAGAGAAAGAACTCACCTGTCACAGGTAGAAGCTGCAATCATGTTTTCACAAAGTGACTTTTATACATTCTTTGTTTATCAAAATTTTTTTTTTTCAGAGATCTGGCCAACAGGGCAGCAGAAGCTGCAACAAATATAACTTCACAGCTCTATAACGGTGGCTGAAGCGGCCAAAGAGGACCCGGACTATAATGTAGACACAATGACACAGTCAGCGAAACAGGTCATTTCTTTGTAAGGCCTTCAGAAATCCTGTTGACTACAGTCTATACATCAAACACACATAAAAACATCAGAAATCACTTTTTGACAGCACCTGGATAGGATCGAACCTCCAGCGATGTGAACATTTGTAAAGAAAACGTTCAGCTTGTTTGGTTTCATATATTTGTGCGAGCAGAGTTTCTCTGTTCTGAGCTTAAACAACTCCCACCTACGTGACACCTTACCTGTGGCCCACACTGCTGTGTGTCTGGCTCCAGAAATACAGGTTTATTTCACAGAGTTTCTATAGAACAGAATATTTATATGAATTCTTTTATTCTTTAAAATGTCAGACTGTTGGCCCTCTGGTGCTTGCACATTTTTACCGATGGTATTGCATCAGTACCAGGTTAAGCAGGCTTTGCTTAACATTAATAGCAGGAAGGCCGCTGGTCCAGATGGGGTCTCAGGATGTGCACTGAAGGCTTGTGCACAGCAGCTTGCGGCTGTCTTCACTGACATATTCATCAGGTCACTGAAGGAGGCCCACCTGTTCCCACCTGCTTGAAGACTGCGACCATCATCCCAATCCCAACGCGCTCAGCAGTCACATGCTTGAATGAAGCAATAATGCTTCGGGAGACAGATAATGAATCGCATCGAGGCCTCCGTCCCCCCTGACCTGGTCCAGTACCAGTTTGCTTATAAAACCAACAGAAGCTCCACACTGCACTGACACACCTGGAAAACCCCAACGCTTCATGTGAGGATACTGTTTGTCGACTTCAGCTCGGCCTTTAACACGGTCAACCCGGGCCAGCTGACAAAGTGCCGACACTGGGCCTGGACCACCACCTCTGTAGCTGGACTACGAGTTCCTCTCCAACAGACCACGAGACTCGGAGACCTCTACTCATCAGCAACATCGGCACCCCCCAAGGCTGTGTTCTCAGTCCACTCCTATACTCACTTTTCACACACGACCGTACCCCAGTTCATGACACCAACTACACATTCAAGTTTGCAGACGACACAGCTGTGGTGGGGTTAATAACCAATAATGATGAAGCCGCCTACAGACAGGAGGTCCGGGCCCTCGCATCCTGGTGCCAGAGTAATGACGTGCTCCTCAACACCAACAAACAAAGGAGCTTGTCACTGACTTCAGGAAACATATGGACACAGTACATGCCAGTCTGGTGATTGCTGGGGAAAAGGTGGAACAGGTGGGGAGCTTCAAGTACCTAGGTGTTCACCTCTCAAGGGACTTGACATGGGTAGTAAACACCAGAGAAGTGGTGAAGAAGGCCCAGCGGAGACTCCTCTTCCCGCGGTCCCTCAAGAAAACTGTGCTTCCACAAAAACCAACGTCTACCAGTGCAGCATAGAAAGTGTCCTGATCTATGGATGCATGGTGTGGTTCTCCAGCTGCACCTCAGAGGAAAGAAAAGACCTGCAGCGAATCATTAAGCCTGCGTCAAAGCTCACTGGTGCCCATCCTTGGACCAAATTCACTTTACCTGACTAAGAAAAGGCCTGAAAAAAGATCAGGTCGGATCACGCACACCCTGGACAATGTGTTTTTGGCACCCTCCCCTCTGGCAGGCTCAGGGTCACGAGGGCACGGACAGAAAGAGTTAATCACAGCTTCTTCCACAGAGCCGTAAAAGCTCTGCTGCGAGCCGGAGCGTGGACTTGATACTTTGTTTCTCACTGGACTTTGCACTTCACACTCTGCACCTTAGCTGCACCCACCCTTTATGGACATTCAGGCCTGTATTACCTTCTTTTTGTTGCTATTTTCTTCTTTCTGTTTTTGTCTCTTGTTCTCATTCATATCCTGCTGTGAAAAGAAATGGAGGGCTGCCAAACAGAATTTCATTGCATGCAAATGACAATAAAGAATTTCTAATTTTGAAGGTTGCTCCACCAAGTACCAAGTCATATTTTACTTGGGAATCAAATGCTAAGCACAGTGACATGCAAATCAATTTATAACTTTTATGTGATGGGCTTTTTCTGGAGTTTTGGTTGATACTCTGTCTCTCTCCATTAAAATAAAACTCCCATTAAAATAAGAGCCAGATCATTTCTTTGGAAGTCAGCAAACTTACAAATTCAGTTGGGGATCAAGTAATTGTTTCCCCCAATGTACAGTGTACCCCCACAAATATACACATATAAACTTCACAGTACACTGACATCCCCTGAAGGACTCTATGATGTCATTTCAACGAAGTGTTTCAGCTCTTGTTACGGTGCTCTGTAATAAAAGAACATTTGACTGCAGAGTTAGACTGACTTTTAATGGCACAGCCACACAGTTAAGAAACTTGGAGCTGCACTTGGAGGAGTGTTCTAGTGTGAAGGAGCTTTGAGTGAAGATAATAAGGGCAATTGCCAGTCTTCGTTTTATACTTCCCATGTCTTTCAAATTTTATACCGCTATCTCTACATTTGTCTCAGGTCAGGGTTTTCCTTTTATGTGACCTTCAATGCAGGCACACCACAAAGTTTTTACACATTGTCTGATTTTCCCATAGCCAAGACTGACTCTAGCTGCTGCACATCAGGATGTCAGCTATGCACTGGGAGGCCAGACGACGTCAGAGTGCTCTGGATCGCAGGCTGGTCCGAGACAAGCAGCAGGTAAGCAGGTAGTTGTACTACTTTCTAATAACTCTAAGCCTATGTAAAAAGTTTCTTTTATGGAACTAAGAGGGCTTTTAATGTTTTTAAATCTAAAAACAATCTGGTGATAACAACATTACTTGTAACGAGAGTCTGAACACTGTAAAAAGCTTTCAGGTCTGAAAAATGAGGCCAAATTCTTTTAATGACAAGTCTGGTTGTTGAGAACTCTGAGAACCGACTGCTCACTTGATCTGTGACCTTGAAAAACAATTTTCTGATGAGTTTGGTCTCGGTCAGTCGATTCAAGTCTTACTGAATACAAATGTTTTTGTACTAGAGTCAAACATCATTAGCCAAAAAAGAACGATGAAGCACGGCGTGCTTTCAGACAGACCTACACTTTGAAAACACTAAGGTGGCTTGAGTCATTGAGATAGGAATTAGCAATGCAAATGACTAACAAGCCACCATGAACACAGCTTTCAAACAGAGGATTTCTTCTGTGAAGGACTCTATTATTGACTTGCTCTCTTTTTGATTAGCTTGTTTTTTTGTTGTTGTTGAATTGTTTTGTTTTATTTATTTTAGGTGGTAATGGCAGTGTGCTCATCTCTGAGTTTAACTGCTAATAAAGACAGTTGGTGGTCTAGATCTTGAAGCTAGGTGAAGAACAGAGGTGATGATGAGTGAGCAGCAGTAGAGCAATAGAGTGAAGTCCTCTATTGGTACAGTACTGATACGGTACTATGAGGTCTTTAAGATAAGATGGGGCCTGATTATTCAAGACCTTTATTTATTTATTGCTCTTTTAAATTTGTTAATGTTTACATACCCTTTTCTTTTAATTGCACTGGGGGGGGGCTGTAATCCAATTTTGTTGTGCAAATGTACAAGTACATTGTGCAATGACAATAAAGGTTTGCTTCATATTTCATTTCATTTCACCCTGTATGTGAGGAGAAGGATTTTAAATTCTACTCTAGATTTAACAGGAAGCCAATGAAGAGAAGCCAGTATGGGAGAAATCTGCTCTCTCTTTCTAGTCCCTGTCAGTACTCTAGCTGCAGCATTTTGGATCAGCTGAAGGCTTTTCAGGGAGCTTTTAGGACAGCCTGATAATAATGAATTACAGTAGTCCAGCCTAGAAGTAATAAATGCATGGATGAACTTTTCAACATCAGTCTGAGAAAGGATGTTTCTAAATTTAGAAATATTGCACAAATGTAAAAAAGTGGTCCTACATATTTCATAGATCATTTGTAACCTTCACTAATGCTGTTTCTGTACTGTGATGAATTCTGAAACCTGACTGAAACTCTTCAAATAAACCGTTCCTCTGCAGATGATCAGTTAGCTGTTTTACAACTACTCTTTCAAGGATTTTGGAGAGAAAAGGAAGGTTGGAGATTGGCCTATAATTAGCTAAGACAGCTGGGTCAGTGATGGCTTTTTAAGTAGCGGTTTAATTACTGCCACCTTG
>JAMQGT020013179.1:0-10889 GCA_024447675.2 Pterophyllum scalare | reverse complement strand
ATGCCCTACTGGTTCGGTTGGTATTACTGATCAGAGCTCCCTGTATCTTTCTTCCAAGTTTGTAATGCAGGAGGTGTTTGAGGCTTAGCCTCAAACACCCCAGCGAGAGTTGTCTCCAAGTTATCAAACCTCAGATTCAGAGAGTTTTCTATTTGTCTAATGCCCTCCAGAATGGGGTTTACCTCCTCTTCTTGTATATCTATTTGGGAAAACTTGGAACTAGCTGAGCTAGTATAGCTAGCATTAGCAGGTCCATTGGTCGGTAGGTTATCTTTGGGCTCTGACAGAGACCCGTGGGCTTTGTGGATCAGTTTCTCAGGCTTAACCATTCTAAGTGTTTACTTCGAGGTGGATTACAATGTCTGAGAGTGCAGGGAGGGAGTGTAAAATACTTATATTAAGTTGGGGTGAGGGAGCTGATGAGGAACACAACCTACTGCATCAAGAAATCCTACCAGTGGCTAGAAAAGTCCAGTAAAAGTACAGCACAGAGGCTCTGACCATGGCAGCACATGAACAGGCCCTAAGCACCAGATCCAGAAGTCTACCACAGCTGACAGGACCCAAGATGCAGACTGTGCTGGGGACTATCCAGCACATAGTAACAGGATATAAGTTGTAAGCTAGGGCAGCATACACCGAGGAGTGTAACCAAATGGCTGTGATAATGTACAGGGACATCTGTGCACTTCTACCCAATTCGGTGGTGCCTCCCATTGGCAATAGGAGACACAACCCACTGTAGAGATCAACAACAGAAAGGAGTGCAAGAAGATAGAGAAGTACCAGGGACTGAAGGAACAGCATTTTTCAACATCTGATATGTTTTCATGGTCCATTTTGTGTAAATACATACATGTATAGTCCGTAAATCTTTTGGTATGAATCATTTGAAATACACTAACAACCAAAAAAAGGGGGTGGGGGACAGCAGTTGGAGGCAGAAGTTTGGGCAGCTTGCTGCCCCCATCACCCAGATCCAGATAAATGGATGGAAGTAATTTGTTTTTACAGTTATTATAACAGGATCCTGTCATGACCCTGGGGTTTCACCCAACATTTTGTGTTTCAAACTTTTGAGTTTTTCCTTCAGCTTTTTTTTAGATTGATTATGGTTTTGTTTCTCAATTTTGTATTTCTGTATTGTATTTCTTTATGTGCTATCGCTCTATGTTCTTCAGAGTTTAATTTTCCTTGCCAGCCTCATGTCCCCTTATGTCTGTCCTCAGATGTTTCCACTCTACTCTTGTTACCTCCTGTGAATATGTTGTCTGTGTCTTGTTCAGTTCTTTCTTGCATTGTCGTTAGTGCTCCTGCAAGCTGTGTGCTCTTTCCTGTGTTTCCCTTTTGTATATCAAGGCTTTTGTATTATGGACTTTACTCCTGCCTTGACCTTGGGATTTTTGTATTTCTATCAATTCAAGTAACTTCAGCATTAAACAGCACCTCAAGTTAAGTTGTTGCCTCCGTGTCCGGCATTTGTGTCCAACCCTTCCTGCACATACAGCCGACTGCTGACAGATCCATATATGAACAAGTCAAACACTAAGTCATGTTTATGGAGAGACTCAAATCAAATTTAAATTATTGACTTCTTAATTTGTTTCTTATCATATTAGGATGTCTGATGACATCAGATCATGTATGTGTACGTTTCTGAGACTCACCTCCCATTAGGAAGAGGAGGCCAGCCACATATTGCATGAGGCCTCGATCCCAGCAGCAGCCAAGCAAACCTATGATCCAGCCAAACAGGATGATGGCCACAGCCATACCCATGAAACCAGCTGTCATTCGCCGCAAGTCTGAGAAAAGACAAAAAGTGAAAATTTCACTTTATTGATTCTGTCCAAATGATGAGAAGTCAGAATATCACAGTCATGAAAGGAGACAGCATAGAAAACTTTTCTAAGAGGCTTTGTTCAGTTTTTTATTGTTGACCAGCCCTGATGACATAAATATACATATTTACACTCACAACCAGCAGAAGCATAACAGAATAGTAACTCCAGAGCATAAAGAACAGCAGTGTCAATTACAGACACACTGTGTGCAGATTTTTTTTCTTACAGTGATATAGTGTTTCAACAGCTCCACTCATTACTGTAATCAACATAAGTCAAGGACATGTGTTCAGATGTATAACTAAATCACTATTTAAGTTTCAAAAAATGCAACATACAAGAAATAAAAACAGTGTATTTGTTAATCCTCATGACAGCTCAAACAGAGCTGGCCTCATATTCCTTCCACTTCACAAAGTGTTATCATGTCCTCAGCTAGGTGTCAACCTTATGATCAAAGTCTCCATTTTGCAGATGCATGAACACATTTTTGATCGCGTAAAAGTACAACACACTGACAAACACCCAACACCTCATTAAGTACATATGGCCTTACCTTACATTCACCATCATAAAGGTTAAAAAGTCACAGAGTTCATCAAGGTTATGTTGGTGTTTTAAACTTTTAGACTAGAGCCTGTGTTAGAAACTATGATAGCCTGATTAGCTTCTCTTTCTCTTCAGACTCTCTCTCTTTCTCTCATTATTAACACTGTGGAGCTGCTGTGACTGGTTCGAAAACTGTTATTGACTTTCTGCTGTATTGTTATGTAAAACATTGCAAAATTGGTCAAAATTTTTGACTGTAGTTAAATGGAACAGATGACCTGTACAGATTGTACCCTGCCTCTTGTCCTATGATAGCTGGGATAGGGTCCAGCCCCCCCACGACCAGGATAAGCGGAAGAGGATGGATGGATGGAACAGAAACACCAGAATCACATCCTGGTTGTGAGTGATCCTATTTTAGCACTCCACAGCTCACATCTTAACTCACTGTAGGTTCATCAACGTGGCAACCCCTTCCACTTTACTAACCTGACGAATCACATACACATAAATACTGATTTCAGCCCAGACAGCACAAAACCACATATCTGAACAGTATACCTGTACTTCAAAAGCTATTAGATGATGATTGTTATATATTAAAAACATAACATATACAGTAGGAGTCAAAAGGTTGGACACAGTCAGTCATGAATGGGTTAGGGTCTCCAAACTTGAATAAACAGCTTGATCACAGCCATTGTTTTTATTACACTAAAATCTGTATAATGAGTAATAAATTTGTGGTAATAATGAAGAAACAAATGCAACAATGCCTATGAGGCAAAGTATTAGTTTGATAAGGTAATACAGGTTGATGTTCATGTATTAGTTCACTATTACCATATTATAATTCTGAAAACATACCTGAAAACTACCTTAAATCCTAAAAATGATAAATTGTTTGAAGGTAATGTAACTATTATTAGTTTGATGCAGTAGGTTACTACATTGGAAAATTGGTGTTAGCTAATACCCATGAATGAGGTCTTCCAAATGCAAAACTACCCAATTCTGTTTAATTTCATAGTAATAACAGATTAAACCAAATGCCTGGGGGTATAGTGATTACTCACCATACTTGAATAGTTTTTAATTTCTTAAATTTATTGTGTTTATTCATTTAAGCTATTTTGTGAAGACTGATGCTTTTATATTGAAGGAGAACAGTGGACTCCTCCGTGAATCTCCACCTTATCATTTTGGAGAGGTTTGTGTGTCCCAGTGATCCCAGGAGCTATGTTGTCCGGGAGCTTATCACCCTGGTAGGGTCTCCCATGGCAAATTGATCCTGGGTGAGGGTCCAGACAAAGAGCAGTTCAGAAGACCCCTTATGGAAATACAAACAAGGGAACAGTTTACCCTGCCCAGGATAGTGTTACCGGGGCCCCACCCTGGAGCCAGGCCTGGGGAGGGAGCTCGAGGGAGAGTGTCTGGTGGCTGGGCACAGCCCAAAGAGATAACATGGGCCCGCTCTCCTGTAGGCCCATCACCCACAGGAGGCATTGTAGGGGTCGGGTGCAGTGTGTGTCAGGCGGTGGCCAAGGGCAGAGGCCCTGGCGGACTGATCACCAGCTATCGAGACTGGCTATTGGGACATGGAATGTCACCTCTCTGGGGGGAATGAGCCTGAGCTAGTCCATGCGGTTGAGAGCTACCAGCTAGATATAGTTGGGAACACCTCAACGGATGGCCTGGGCTCCGGAACCAGTCTCCTGGAGAGGGGCTGGACTCTGTTTCAGTCTGGAGTTTCCCTCAGTGAGAGGCGGTGAGCTGGGGTGGGTATCCTCGTATCCCCCTGGCTTGCTGCTTGTACGTCTGACTTTTCACCCGTGGATGAGAGAGTTGTTTCCCTGGGCCTTCAGGCCGGGGAATGGGTCCTGAGTGTTGTTTGTGCTTATGCGCCAAAAGACAGTTCAGAGTACCCACCCTTTTAGGAGTTGCTGGGCGGGGTGCTTGAGAGTGCTCCATCTGGTGACTCCATCGTCTTGCTGGGAGACTTCAACGCTCATGTGGGTAATGACAGTGAGACCAGGAGGGGGGTGATTGGGAGGAGCGGCCTGCATGGTCTGAACACGAATGGTGTCTTGTTATTGGACTTCTGTGCAAACCACAAGCTGTCCATAATAAACACCATGTTCGAACATAAGGATGTCCATAAGTGCACATGGCACCAGGACACCCTAGGTCACAGGTCATTGATCGATTTTGTAATCATATCACCAGATCTGCGGCCGTATGTTCTGGACACTCGGGTGAAGAGAGGAGCTGAGCTGTCAACTGATCACCACCTGGTGGTGAGTTCGATCAGGTGGCAGGGGAAGATGATGGACAGACCTGGCTCACCTAAATGTGTTGTGAGGGTATATTGGGAATGCCTGGCAAAAGCCCCTGTCCGCGAGATCTTCAACTCCCATCTCCGACAGAACTTCAACAGCATTCTGAAGGAGGCTGAGGACACTGAGTCTGAATGGACCATGTTCCGCACCTCCATTGTTGAGGCTGCTGCTCAGAGCTGTGGCTGCAAGGTGGTTGGTGTCTGTCGTGGTGGTAATCCCCGAACCATATGGTGGTCACCAGAGGTGAAGGGAGCCATCAAGCTAAAGAAGGTGACTTATCTGGCTTGGTTAGCCCGTGGGACTCCTGAGGCAGCTGACAGGTATTGGCAGGCCAAGTGGAACACGGCTCAGGCAGTGGCTGAAGCAAAAACTCTGGTGTTGGAGGAGTTCAGTGAGGCTATGGAGACTTTCAGATGGTATCAAAGCGATTCTGGCAAAATGTCAGGCGACTCAGGAGGGGAAAGCGGTGCTCCACTCACACGGTCTATAGTGCAGGTGGGGTGTTGCTGACTATAATCGGATGGTGGAAGGAATACTTCGAAGACCTCCTGATTCCCACTGACATGCCTTCTGTAGTGGAAGCAGAGTCTGGGGACGAGGGGGGTGACTCACCCATCACTGGGAGTGACATCACTTAGGTGGTTAAACAACTCCTTGGTGGCAGGGTCCCTGGGTTGGACAAGATTCGCCCTGAGTTCCTGAAGGCTCTGGATGTTGAAGGGCTGTCTTGGCTGACACGCCTCTGCAAAATCGCGTGGAGCTCTGGGGCATTGCCACTGGATTGGCAGACCGGGGTGGTGGTCCTCATCTTTAAGAAGAGAGACCGGAGGGTGTGCTCCAACTTTCGAGGGATCACACTCCTCAGCCCCTCCGGTAAGCCAGGGTGCTGGAAAGGAGGGTCCACCCGTAAGTCGAACCTTGGATCCAAGAGGAACAATGCGGTTTTTGTCCTGGTTGTGGAACGCTGGACCAGCTCTTTATCCTCTCGAGGATATTTGAGTGTGTGTGGGAGTTTGCTCAACCAGTCTGTGCTTTGTGGACTCGGAGAAGGCATTCGTCCCATGTCCCTCGGGGTATCCTGTGGGAGGACCTGCAGGAGTATGGGGTGTCTGGCCCGTTGTTGCGGGTCATTCAGTCCCTGTACAACCGCAGTGAGAGCTTGGTCTGTATAGCCGGCAATAAGTTCGGACTCGTTTCCTGTGGGTGTTGGACTCTGCCAGGGCTGCCCGTTGTCAAAGATTCTGTTCATAATTTTTATGGACAGAATTCCTAGGTGTAGCCAGGTGTCAGAAAGCTTCTTCCTTGGTCTTTGCGGATGATGCGGTCCTGCTGGCTTCATCAAGTGGTGACCTCCAGCTCACAGTGGAACATTTCGCAGCTGAGTGTGATGCGGCTGGCATGAGAATCAGCACCTCTAAGTCTTTTTCTGATCCAAATGCACTGAAGTACCAAACATATTTGCCTTTAGAAGAACAGCTCTATAAGTTTTCTATAGGCTATTCTTGAAAATGTTTATATTTTTATTAATATATTTACTTTTTTATTTAGTTATTTATGCCAGGTCTGACAGGCAACAAGGAAGGGGCAACAACAAGTGGAGGGAAGAAATGGAAGAAAAAAAGGGGGGGGGGAGTATAGGGAAGAAAGGAAAAAAATAATCGAAGAAGAGTAGATATAGACACACACACACACACACACACACACTCATATATCCATATACACACACATGCACATACACACAATTTTGTTGTTTGCAATAATGTGTGTGTATGCGCCTCTGTCATGCAATGTACTCAATAATGAGGGCAAGAAACCACAACCATGCCCCCGCGATCCAGAGGCAAATAGGGAAGGACCCAGGGGACCCAGGCCATCCACAGCCCAATCGGAAGACCTGAGGCCACACATCCTGACGGCAACCACGTGTGCACCCCAGAGGCGGAAGGAGGGAGACCACAGACGCAGCTCCCACAGCCAAAGGGCAAGAGTCCAGAGTGCCAGAGGCGATGAGCAGCCCACCCCCCCGCAGGCCAGCACCCCCAGCACAAGCCGAGCATGCGATCCCCGAGGCCCCTGCGCCTCTAAGTCTGAGGCCATGGTCCTCAGCCGGAAATGGGTGTAGTGCCCTCTCCAACTCAAGGACGAGTTCCTGCCCCAGGTGGAGGAATTCAAGTATCTCGGGGTCTTGTTCACGAGTGACGGGAGAAGGGAGCGGGAGATCGACAGACGGATCGGGGCTACATCTGCAGTGATGCAGACACTGCACCAGTCTGTCGTGGTGAAGAGGGAGCTGAGTGTAAAACCAAAGCTGTCGATTTACTGGTTGATCTACATTCCTACCCTCACCTATGGTCACGAGCTTTGAGTAGTGACCGAAAGAATAAGATCGTGAGTACAAGCAGCAGAAATGAGTTTCCTTCAAAGGGTAGCTGGCCTCTCTCTTAGAGATAGGGTGAGGAATGTGGCCATTCGGGAGGGGCTCAGAGTAGAGCCGCCAGTTGAGGTGGCTTGGGCATCTGATTAGGATGCCTCCTGGGCACCTCTTGGGTGAGGTGTTCCGGGCATGTCCCACCGGGAGGAGGTCCCGTGGTAGACCCAGGACACACTGGGGAGATTATATCTCTCAGCTGGCCTGGGAACGTTTAGGCTGCTGCCCCGCGACCCGGCCCTGGATAAACGGAAGAGAATGGATGGATGGATGGGTGGAGAGAAAGTGGAGATTAGGAAAAGAAGGCTCTGTTAGGAGGAAAGGACGATGAGGTGAAAAGGCAGTGAGATCATTTTGGTGTTATTAGCACATGGCACAACATTTATTTATCATTTTGTTTCATGTATGAAACAAAACAGTGTAACATTGTTACAATACAGTGTAACATTATTAAGCTTTCTCATAGATTTTATGCATTTTTAAGGGAGACTATGTAAGCTAGTATAGCAGCTAACAAAGTCTGTCAGTCTCATTTAATCAGCAGAAACTCTGGGACAAAGCAGCAGACAAAGTTTTATTCGACTGATGAGACAAAGATGAACTTTTACCAAGGGTCATAGCTCTTTGTAACTCATGTTGTTGATACAAAAATTTTTGTGTTACTTTGACCTTTTTGCATAGTTTCTACTTGTTTTGTGTTGGGTAAGAATGTTGCCACACACATATTAGTAAATGAGGGCCATTCTTCTCCTGTAGTTCTGGGAGCTGACAGTGTTCAAACAGTGGATGAGTAAAATCATAAAATGTCCATAGTGTCAAAAAAATAATCATCCTACCTCTAGAGATCGAAATAAGTAGATGGGAATAATCGGCACAGATGATCAGAGCAACCACATTCATGACAAAAGTTTGTGTTGAATCCTCCTGATTGCTGAGAACAACTGTGAATTTTAACTGTGCTCATTTGTTATTCTATCAGCATATGGCAGGCTGCTGTCTGCTTTTTTCTGCCTCCTAATAAGTTCTATTGTTGAGCTCTGTGCTGCAATTCCCTTTTAATTACAGTCTCAGCTTCAATGCCCAATAAGACATTATTTCATATAAGGCAAAAAGCTTTAGGTGCCTTTTTGGAAATGCTATTTCCTCACTCAGCTTGTCCTCTGCAGCTCAAAGACTGGTAATTAGCAGTTTGCTGCCTTGGATATTCTTCCACTGTGATGTACTGTAAATCAGGACCCAAATCCGACTCCTACGAAAACAACATGCAAACCTTTTATTGAGGTTCATTCAAAGTTCCAAACCAAGTCCAAAATAGCAGCAAACAGAAATCCAAAAAGCAGCTGGCGATGCACAAGGAGCACATGAAGACACAGTGTCTATTTAAACACATTTAGGGCTCATCAGAGGAAACTTTATTACAAGACATACAGACAAGAAATAAAACTAAATAACTGAGCATAACTGAGAGAGGGCTCAGGGTCACCTGATCCAGTCCTAACTATAAGCTTTATTTCTAAGGAAAGTAAAACCTGAAAACTAAATATTCAAAAAGTTCAACAATAACAAAAACCACACACCCTAAAATCCACAGTCAGAATATACAGTGGAATGCTCTAACTCTGGATTTTCATTGAACATTGAACAGTGAACAGTGGATGCAGCCTTGTCAGCTTGGTTGCATCTGCGTTATCCCAAGCCTCTTCTAATTGGATTACTGTAGTTTTCCAAACTACCTTGTGCTTATATGAGCTGTTGAGTAGAAGTTTGTGTCTGTGACCTGGATCTTTATTGGCCCTATGGCCAGAATGTCTGTGCAGCTTTGTTAGGATCCTGTGGTAACAGCTTCCTGTCTAACAAAGAGTCCTGTCCAGTATTTTTGATGTGGAATCATGAAAATAAAAGGTGAGGTTCTGGAAATATCTGGATTTGATATCTTAAGCACGTACAACCAAAATTAAGGTCAAGGATAAAAAACATTAAGACAGAAAAAAAGACATTTAACACAGTACTACAGCTGGTAATCTATTTTTAGATTCAACTGGCTTCTCTCAAGATGTCAAGGAGCCCACCCACCACTTTAATGATACTCTGGATCTTGTCCTGACATATGGCATAGAAACTGAAGACCTAACAGTATTCCCTGAAAGCCCCCTCCTGTCTGATCATTTCTAAATAATATTTACATTTACTTTAATGGATTACACAGCAGTGGGGAATAAGTTTTATTACAGTAGGAGTCTTTGTGAAAGTGCTGTAACTAAGTTCAAGGATCTAATTCCTTCATTATTATGCTCTTCAGTGCCATGTGCCAACACAGTGCAGAGCAGCTACCTAAACTCTGCTCCCACTGAGGTAGATTATCTCATCAATAGTTTTACATCCTCACTGCCTACGACTTTGGATACTGTGGCTCCTCTGAAAAGGAAAGCCTCAAATCAGAAGTGTCTGACTCTGTGGTATAATTCACAAACACACAGCTTAAAGCAGATAACCCGTAAGCTGGAGAGGGAATGGCGTCTCACTAAAGTACAAGATGCTCATTCAGCCTGGAAAAAGAGTTTGTTGCTCTATAAAAAAGCCCTCCGTAAAGCTAGGACATCTTACTATTCATCATTAATTGAAGAAAATAAGAACAACCCCAGGTTTGTTTTCAGCACTGTAGCCAGGCTGACAAAGAGTCAGAGCTCTGTAGAGCCGAGTATTCCTTTCACTTTAACTAGTAATGACTTCATGGATTTCTTTACAAATAAAATTTTAGACATTAGAGAAAAAATAATTCAAAACCATCTCCAAGATTTATCTTCATGTTCGGCTGCTTTCAGCACTGCTGGTATTTGTTAGACTTCTTTCGTTCCAGTTGATCTTTTGGAGTTAACTTCAATAGTTACTTCCTCCAAACCATCAACATGTTTATTAGATCCCATTCCTACTAGACTGTTCAAAGAAGTCTTTCCAGTTATTGATGCCTCAATCTTAAATATGATCAATCTGTCTTTATTAGTTGGCTATGTACCACAGGCCTTCAAGGTGGCAGTAATTAAACCGCTACTTAAAAAGCCATCACATGGGGCATGGTTGCAGTTTCGTACCCTCATTATTGAGTACATGACAGAGACGCATACACACACATTACTGCAAACAGCAAGATTGTGTGTGTGTGTGTGTATATATAAATATGTATGTATATCTACTTTTATGGATTTTTTTCCCTTTCTCCCCTTTGTTTCACTCCCCCTGCCCTTTTAAAAAAAAAATTATTTATTTTATTTTATTTTATTTTTCTTTCCACTCTTTCCTATCCCCTTCCTTATTGCCTGTCAGCTCTGGCATAAATAACTAAATAAAAAATAAATAAATAAAAATACCAACATTAACAAGAATAGCCTATAGGAAACTTATAGAGCTGTTTTTGTAAAAACAAATATGTTTGGTGCATCAGCACATTCGGATAATCATTCCGATTGCAAAAACTGCCAGACATGACAGGCTTAAAAAAAAAAAAGAAAAAAAAAAGCCATCACTGATCCAGCTGTCTTAGCTAATTATAGGCCAATCTCCAACCTTCCTTTTCTCTCCAAAATCCTTGAAAGAGTAGTTGTAAAACAGCTAACTGATCATCTGCAGAGGAACGGTTTATTTGAAGAGTTTCAGTCAGGTTTCAGAATTCATCACAGTCAGGATTATAACGGTTTTGGATTTTACATTATAGTTTAGTTTTAGTTAGTTTTT